>JAVSBU010342003.1:0-10556 GCA_033118015.1 Loricariichthys derbyi | reverse complement strand
GAGGTACGACAGGGATTAGCCTGTAGTGTAGGGACAGTTAGCTGTTTCTCTGCACCGCCCAGACCTCCCCCTGTGCCCCCGAGTGGTCTTCCAGATGGCGCTGGACCTAAAGGGTCCACACAGGGCTTCTGCAGGTATGGGAAGCATCCCAAGGGTCATTGTCTGGGCTGGTCCCTGCACTGCACCCTGTCGAGCCTCGCCTGGGCTTCTTTGTCCCTGTGGTTGGCCGGTACGCGGACCCCCGACCGTAAAACTGGTCTCCACATAGAGGTGGTTGGTCGGCCTGGTCCCCCGGCCGTAAAAACTGGTTTCCACAACTCCTGAGCGTGCTTCCATCTGCTCCCACGTGTCCTGACCTCGTCGGCTTTGGTAGATGATGGCGTTTGTTTTGCTTTTGGGCTTTATTTGATACTTTGTCTTTGTTTGGTCTTGGTTGCCTTATTTTCTGTTATAACAAAACCTACCCTTATTCCTGAAGCTGTCTGCATGTGGGTCCTTATCTCCATCTCCACCCGACACCCGAGCATGACATGTTGTAACTGACTCAGTGTATCTCTCTTCTGCCCCTGTGCTTGTGTGAACCAATGGCCTCCGTGCCTCCAGAAACCACCTCCAAGCAAATTATGGCCAACAGTTTCTCCACTAGGTCATGGAGAGCCATCCAGAATGGTACACCTCCCTACTGGAGACTGGGGGCACTGAACAGTATGATGTGGATGATATAGTGGGCCCTGCTGTGTACACTGGTCAAAAAGTACAGATTCCTGGAGGAAGAGATGGATTTAATGTGCAGGATAAAAGCTGGACCACAAAGAAAGATGTACACTGCAATGACTGAAGGCCACTGCTTCCTGCAGCTCACTCAAGACCTCTTAGTTGCTAAAGTCCATGCTGATGTAAAGAAAGGATGTGTTTCTGTTTGTGATGAACCTGTCCCAACAAGAAATTACCATCAAGCTCCACACACATCTGGTCAGAATTTCACTAGTGGATAGTGTTGTGAACTTTTCATACAAAAAGCAGGGCAAAGGTCACAAGGGTGGGGGCAAAGATGTGTGCATGAGCCTGGACCAGGTTGTGGCAAGTTGTGGAGTGGACCAGAGTGAAGCAGCAGCTGAGAAAAAGCATCAGTACTTCCTCCTTAGAGATCTCGTGGAGAGGAATGTAGGTGTGTTCCCCCAGCATCGCATGGATTATGGCCACACAAAGACAGTGCAGCATAAAATCCCTCTGGTTGATTCTAAGCCCTTTAGGCTCCCTTATCACAAAATTCCCCCATCACAGTAGCAAGATGTGAGAAAGTTGTTGCTCGAGATGGAAGCTGCAGGAGTCATCAGGCCTAGTAACAGTCCATATGCTTCACTAGTAGTCGTGACCAAGAAGGATGGCTCACTAAGGTTATGTATTGACTAGCAAAACTAATCTCCTGCAGCACGAGATATGCTTTCCCTCTGCTCAGGATAGAGGAGGCCCTGGAGGTTCTGGGCAAGATTCTTCTCTACACTGGACTTCACATCAGGATATTGGCATGTGGAAGTGGCAGAACATGACAAACACAAGACAGCATTCAGCACCCCAATGGGGCTGTTTGAGGCCAACCAAATGCCCTTTGGACTCCCCTCCATTTTTCAAAGACTCATGACTTGCTGCTTTGGAGATCTGAACTTCACACTTTGCTTGATTTATCTCAGTGACCTCATCATATTCTCTAAAACCTTTGATGAGCACCTAGAGAAACTGCAGCTAGTACTCGATCGGCTTCAGGAGCATGGCTTAGAGCTGAACCCATTAAAATGCCAGCTGAGGCAGGAAGTGCAGAATTTGGAGCATTTTGTGTCCGGATGGACCCGGAGAAGATCAGCAGGGTTAAGGACTGGGTGAAACCCACAAATTTCAAAGAAGTGCTGCAATTTCTAGGGTTTGCTGGATATTACAGACGGTATCTTAGTGGATACTCTGCCCTAACTGCTCACTTACATGTATATTGCCTCACTGTTGGTGACCCCAGAATGAAAAAAAAAAGGTAGGAGGTAAAACCAGGCATCGGACCCACCCTTTTTGGGGACTGATGATTGTGAGAAGGCTTTCCAGACCCTGAAAGAGAGGCTCACAACTGCTCCAGTGCTGGGCTATCCTGATTACAGCCTGCCTTTCATGCTCCAGATGGGCTCCTCTGGGGAAGATCTCAATGCAGTCTTGGTTCAGGTCCAGGGTGGAACAGATGTTTGAGCCCTGCTGAAACAAGGTATCCACCACACAAACTCAAGTTCCTTGCTTTAAAATGGGCAGTGACAGACAAATTCTATGACCACCTATAGATTCTTAGTCCTGACAGACAATAACCCTCTTATGTCATGTCCTCTGCAAAACTGGATGCCACAGGCCAGAGTGTCTTGGCTGGTGGCCTTAGATTTTGATGTCCAGTATAGGATGGGCCAGAATAAAGCTAATGTTGATGCCCTCTCCCGTATGTCCAACCAAGAGGTCACTGAGGTCCTACAAACTTACCCTCAGCAGGTGAGGTCCAGTGTGCCTGGGCAAGGCGTGGGACAGCACATCCAGGACAAGTGGGCCCCACAAGCCAGAGCATGTCTGCACCAGAGGAAGCCCAATCTGATTCCCTGAGACATGATGAGCCCTACAGAGATATAGGGATGGAGTCCCTGTCGGTCTTGACAAAACAGGAGATCTGTGTAGGGCAGAAAGAAGATCCTACTATTGGCCCTGTCTTGCACTATAAGAGTTTGAAACAGAAACCAAGCCACAACAAGAGGGTCAGTGGTGGTGGCCAGGTGTGCCTTCTCTTTAAGGAGTGGAGGAGGTTCGTAATTAGTGATGATATTATGTACCGGCATGTCCGAGACCATCAAAGGGGAGTAGAGGAGCAACTTGAGAAGCTGTGTGAATGGGGTCAAGCTCTTCATGATGACTCAGGTCACTTAGGGTTTGAGAAGACTGTGCAAATGATAAGATAGAGATTTCACTTGCCAAGGATGTCTCAGGAGATAAAGGCTTGGTGTGAGCAGTGTGAGAGGTGCTGCCTCAGAAAGACGCCCACTGCAGGTGTCAGGGCTCTCCTGGTCAGCATTCACAGCAATGTTCCCATGGAGCTCATATGTATGGACTTTCTGAGTCTGGAGAAGTTGAAGGGTGGAAAGGAAAATGTCCTCAATGTCACTGAACACTTCTCTCGCTATGCTCAAGGGTGCAGTTTTGAAAGTACTGTTGCGAAGGAGCTTTGTAAGTGCACTGGCATCACCAAGACTTGCAGAACCCCCTATCACCCCAAGGGCAATGGAACCTCTGAAAGGTTTAACCACACCCTCATGAACATGCTGGGGACGCTAGAGCCTCATCTGACGCCCTGGTGGCATGAGTATGTGGATTAAATAACTCATGCTTACAACTACACATGTTACGACTCTACTGGATACACATCATACTACCTGATGTTTGGCAGGCATCCCAGGCTACCTGTTAACCTGATCTTCGGGCTCCAGACCAATAGTGAGCCATGTGAATATAGTGAGTATGTCCAGACTCTGCATAACCATTTGTCACAGGCTTATGCCCAGGCTAATCAGACCTCTCGCCAGGCCAAGGAGCAACAGAAAAAATATTATGATAAGAGGGCTAAGAGCCAAGTATTCAACACAGGTGACAGAGTTCTTGTTAAAGTGGGAGATAAGTGGGATAAAAGTATTGGAACACAAACCAACATGTGGATAAATGTATTGGGACACAAACCTACATCTGGCCAAAAGTATTGGGACACAAACCCCCATGTGTCCAAAAGTACTGGTACAAAAAACCACAAAAACCAGTAGCTTAATATGAAGAGCTTTAATTGTGGTTGTTCTTCCTTTGGTTGTTTCTCTCTGCTGTCCAAATTGAGGAACCATATTTTAGTGCAATTTTCACTTTTTATTACTAGAGGGTAAAACGGGAGCTGTTCTGTTTTCACACCAATCTCCTTTCCAAATGAAAAAAAAAACAACTTTTGCTGGTCCACATACTCTCTGTCTGCTTGGGCCTACATGTAGCGTAGCTATTAATTTAACTACGTTTTTTTGTAGCTTGGCAGGAGCATTGTTGATTTCTGAATGAAATAACTTCCCAGTAGTTACGTTATTTTTTTTGATCAAGTAGCGACGTAGCATCCACAAAAACTAAAATTTCCAGGACTTATCCGAGAAAAGCAGTATGCTCTGCAGTATGATTTTGAAATGTAACAATCAGACAGAAATAAAACATGTTTATGCCCGAGCATCTACTCTGCTTGTGCAAAAAAAACACAAAGAAATAAAGAAATAAACAAACAAAGAAATAAACAGGATTTTTACTTCAGTGAAAGTATATTAATCAGATTATAAAATACTCAAGTAAAAGCATAATAAAGCAAATAGAATAGAATTTAAATCAGGTTTATTGCCAAACAGGTTTTCACAAACTAGGAATTTTAGTAGGTGTACTGGTGCATGAGTAAAAAGAAATAGGAGTGAACATGATCATGTTCTATGTATAGAAAATGCAGGCATTCAGAGTAGAGAGTTTATATGTCATTATAACCTGCCATGACAGGGGTAGAAATTAAGGAATTCTTTGCAGTTTCCCAACGGGCAACTGATTTATTTTTTCCACTTGCCCTTTGCTTTTCCAACTTGCCAACAGGGTAAGTGGCCCTTTTGGCTTTTTCAACTTGCCCACAGTTAATTTATGCCAACTCATTCCGTTCGGTAACGTAACCAACAGCAATGAAAAAAGGATTCTATAGTTATGCCACGCTGAGCATGGTCACTACTTGGATGGGTGACCGGCACGAAAGCCGCAACTGGCAACCCATCCGGCTTAAAATCAATGCAATCTTCAATTTTTCCAGCCTTATAACTTTTCTCCTGCCCAAACTTTTGCACATTTTAACATATTATGTAGCCTCGGGACGAGGAAAATGGTTTTTAATACACCCGAACTGAATACCACGTGGCTCACAGCTCTAGCGTTTTTATCAACGATCTTTCAACTTGATTGACAGCGCAGGCAAACGGAAACTCTTGACATTAAATAATTATTAGGACAGTATTGAAATATACTAAATATTTGTCAATATACTGGAAAACCAGCCACTAGGGGTCACTATCCAGTGTATCTTTTGTGCCAGTCCCAAGTCCGGGTAAATGGTGAGGGTTGTGTCTGGAAGGGCATCCGACGTAAAACACTTTGCCAAAACTAACAATGCGAGTTCATCTAACCGACATCACCGTTAGTCGAAGACCCTAAGCAATCTCTTACTGCCAATATATGTTATTGCCCCTTTAAGGGAGAACAGGATTTTTTGGGGTAGCGCATTTGGAAGAGTTGCTTCGGCTTTGAGTTTTTGCTTTATAAGACAAGTTCCTTGTGTGTTTGGACTCTTTTTTTGAATGGTCAGTTCTTTGCCCTGGTTGGGTCATATTTGTGTTATATTTGTTTTGGTTTTTCTTCTTCTTTTCCTCTAAATGGAGTTTTGACTGCACACGTGTTGATTGTAGCTTTGTTATTAAATGGAAGTATAACAAGAAGGCTGTTTTTAGGGTTTGAACAGCCTCACTCATGGGATCTTAATTGCGGCCGCGCTGCATTTAGCGAGCTTTTATTTCCACCTAGTGGCGTGGCGCTGATGCATGCAACTAGGAATCACCTGTTCTGAGCATTTATAAGGCAGATAGCAGGCATCCTGCATTTGGGTCTTCTTTCATATGTAAATCCCTCTTTCATGACATGAAGCACCACTAAATACAGAAGAAATATTAGCAGCTTTGCAACTATTGCACCCTTGGTATGCGGAGTGAGGTATGTTGTACTGTTTTAATGTAAAAGTGTCAAGCAAGTTCCTAAAGTTATGATATATGTATATTTCGTGTTTGTTTATGCTTAAGGTGTATTTCCTTTATAATTGTTTTTTTTTGTGTGTGTGTGTGTGTTTGGTCCTAAATTGTAATTTGTAAGAAATTATGGATTTATATGTAAAATTATACCCGTTTTGTCCTATGTTCTTTTAGTTGTCACAGTGCTTGTCATGACGTTTATGGATGTTAAGGCTGAATAAATTCATGTACCTGTTAGATACTGTGTCTTCTGTTATGATAGTAAAGGCAGCTTAAATTGTTCATATTCGTGTCTCTGAATCCATTCTCCGCTAGGGGGAGACACTTCCAAGAGAAGATACCACAGACTGATGGCAGTGTAGAAATTCCAGTCACACTATCTACACTGAGAGTTTTAATGAGCGTCTAAACGCTGTTTTATGGGACCCGGCTGCAAAGTAACGTTAGGGGAGAAACTGCTCGAACTTTTTACTCTACAGATTGAAATTAAAACCAAACAGACCAAACAGAGTTTCCGAGGGAACAAAGCGTGATGGCCCCAGTTGGAGGACAAACTTAAACAGTGAGTTATTGAATAGCAGGTAGCAGTGTCTCTACAGTCTCTATTAGACTCTAGTTAAACTTTAACGAAGGGCAGAATCATCACTAAACAGCTGAGTAACAGCAATGAGACTGACTCAGATAATGATGAGAGAGATCTGGACATGATTGATGCTGAAATCTCCCAACTGTTTATGTCAGACACTAAGGATGAAGAACTTGATGGATTTATGGAAGAGGAATGAACTGAAAAAGTGAGTGTAATGTTTTGTATTTTATCTTATAACTGAACAATGTTTAGAGTTAATGTGAATGAGTTTAATAAAGTTTGATTTATCTGACTGTTTTGTTTTGCTGAATTCACTTTATAATCCGATGTGCCTTACATATGGAATTAAATCCATTCATTTATACTGCAGTTTATAATAGGGATGTCCTGATCAGGTTTTTGGCCCCGATCCGTTTTGAGTATCTGCTGATACTGAGTCCCGATCCAATACTTTCGTAACACATGAAAAATAAGTGAACAAATGCGAAATAAACATATCCAGGTTGTCCCCTATTTTTATTTAATTCACCTTATTTTATAATTTAACACTTAAACAGTGCACCTCTATTTGAGGTAGCTTTAACAATCAAGTAATAACAAATAGTGCGACAGTATAACAGATCACTTCTGCAAAGTAGCTTGAACAATCAGGTAATAATAGTGGAACTATTAACTAGCAGAAATAGTGCAAATTTAAACATAAATTTGAATGAATTTAAAAACAGCAGCTCAACTTAAAATACCCAGCAGGCATGTAAATAAATAAGCAAATAAAAGAGCAACAGTGTCATGAAGTAAGGCAAGTAATGTGCTTTTTAGAACTGTACTCTTAATTCTTACTGTCCTTTTCTGGCTTAAAGTATAAAATGCATGTTTTTCTTGATGAAAACCAGCATCTCTATTTTGTCTGACTTGAGCCTGTTCCTATTCTCATGAAGGATATTTTGAAACAGCACTAAAGAGCCTCTCACTCTCTACAGAGCTGGAAGGGGCACAGAGATACTGGGCTGTAAGTGCAGCCATAGAGGGGAATAAACTCCATGTATTTTTTTTATTTTATTTTTATTTTTTTGGAGATGCCTAATCTCCACACAGCAGACATGTTTTTGTGTGCCTCCTGCTCAAACTGGTGCCGCATTCTGCTGCGCTGTACAGCAGTAAAATGTCGTGATCCACTCGTGCATTTATATGGAGTCGAGAGACTTTTACTAGGGAGTTTATCTGTAATAATAAGCTTGAAAGATATAGCGCTGATCAAAATAATGAGAATAAAATATATCCGATTCCGATCGCCATGTAACATCCCATTCCGATCGAGTCTGAAACCACTTGATTGGGCCCCATTTCCAATCACATGATCGGATCGGGACATCCCTAGTTTATAATCCGGTGCGCTTTATAGTCCAGAAAATATGGTAATTAATTGCCATAACAAATTGTAAAACCTCACGTTTGCCCAGCATGGGTTTATATAATTGTTCTTGGTTAGTGGAAGTGTCCCTTTTATAATTTAATGTACATTAAACGTCTATAAGGCATTTTTATGTTGTGGAAATGTCGTTTTCTGTCTACAAACCCATTTTTTTCAGCTTTTATGCAAATAGTGCCTCTTTAAATTCTACTAATTGACCATCATTTAAAAAAATAAAGAAAATAAGCAAATAAAAATCAAATGGTGAGATGAAACACTGGAAGTCAGTCTGCTTTCTGTATTTTTCTGTGTTTTTTTATATCTGCACTGACATTCTCCATACTGTCCCAGCTATTTCTGATTTGAGGTTGTCCTTATACTTGCTCATTTATTATTTTTTTAAATTCATATTTGCTTTAATAATTAAGATCATGTGATGGCGGAACAAGCATGCCATTTAGTTCTGCTCATGCATAAAATCTTCCTCATTTACTGTAAGCACACAATAGCAATTTCCCTGTCTTTAAGCTCCATTAATGAATGTACCATGTAAATGATGTCAGTAGAAATCCCCTGCAGCAGAGACATACATGGACAAAGAGGCTGCACTCTTGGATTGTTCATTGATGACAGATATCTCTGATCATTTCTGATGACATTTTCTAAATGGAGGTGAGAGGACAGAGTCTGGAGGAAATGGAGGACGTCTATGAGAATGTAGATGCCATAAGAAATACTTTTACTAGATGTGCAAAATCCTTCATGGATATGCTGGGGGTTGTAGAATTAGTGGTCAGTTACTAAATCTGATTAAATGTGAGGTGTATTTAGATTTAATAACCATAGTTTTTGGTTCTTTTTTCCTGTTTTCATATTATAGCTTTAAAACAATAAACCTCTTTCTTCTTATTATATGGCTGTAGTGTTACCTCATGTGTGCTGTTGTGTCTTTCCCCTCTGGATGCCAAAAATAAAGAGCAGGTGATGTTCCAGTGCAGTGTAGGACATCCTGTACTGAGAATAGGCCTCTGCACATTTTAATGTAAAGATACATTTTTTTAACTGAATTTAACATATTGTATAAAAATAACTGAAGTTCAGAGCGCAAAATGTGGACTGTACAAATGTTTTTGTCATGCTTTTTTTTCTGATAATAGAAATCATCAACAACAACAACAACAACAACAGCAAAAATCTATATAAGTAATGGGCTAATTTATAAAGGCGTTCAGAAAATATCTTGTTTCATTATGTTCCCTTTAAAGGTAATGTTAACTGACATATCAAAAAGACGTGCATTTTAAGCAGAGCTTTCAACTTTTGCACTGAATACACCAAAGTAATATTGATGCTATTTTAACAGTTTAGTTAAACTTTTTATTAAAAGACTTTTTTGGTAATGTAATGCAGGAACAAGTTTGGCATTCAGCTCTGTTTGTGTTTAAAATCTTCCTCATTTACTGTAAACACACAATAGCAGTTTCTCTGTTTTTTAGCCCCAGGAGCCATAACTTCTCTGTTTAATTGTATCCAACATGTAAATCTTGTCAGTTGGACTTCACTCTACAGAGAAGCTGCACTCTTGGATTTGAGCTGGTTGTTGGTGAGAGATGTCTCAGATTGTTTCTGATCAGGTTTTCTCCATGGAGGAGAGAGGAGAGCGGATGGAGCAAATGATGGATATCTATGAGAGCATCGATGCTGAGAGAGGCCAAACCAGCACGGAGACAGAGAACAACGAGTCAAAGGGGGCACTCCAAACTCAAAGCTCAGGTCTGTGAAATGATCTCTTAATACTTTACAAAAGATACACGACATGAACTGATGATTAATCTGATTTGAAAAACATTTCTACATTAGATGTACTGTTTAACAAATGCTTTAACATCATTAATCAGTTCACACTAATCCATAAGGCCTGTATTTTATTCCACATTTCCTTGGTGGGATCCAAATATGAATGAATGTAAACCAGAGGTGGCAGAAATAAACAGGGTTTTTACTTAAATAAAAATATATTAATCAGATTACAAAATATTCAAGTAAAAGCATAAAAATACATGCTACTAAATGCACTTAAAGTTAAAAAGTAATTATTTGAAAAGCCATAAACATTAATTACATTAGTAATTGTTCATATTCGTGTCTAGGAATCCATTCTCCACTAGGGGGAGACATTTCCAAGAGAAGATACCACAGAGTGATGGCAGCGTCTCTGGTTCTTCTGTGTGTGATCATGCTGGGTGCTGTTATAATGTTAGGGGTCATGTTCAGCAACCAGAGTAAAACAACCGACCAGTTACAGACCAAATATGAAAACCTGATGCTCAGCAAAGAGAAGTTACAGATCAGCAACAACAACTTGACTGTAGCACAAAATCAGTTAAACATTCGTTACACTAACCTGACTAATGAAAGAAACCAGTTACAGAAGGAGAGAGATGAGCTCAAGAGTTCGATTTCAGCAATGAGTAAGTGAATGTGTTCTTATTAAATGGTCTGGATAAAATACAGATATGAGAATTTTACTCTAATGTGTGTCTGTGTTAAAAAAAAGGATGGAGTTACTTCAATTCTAGTATTTACTACATGTCCATGGGGATAAAGAACTGGAATGAGAGCCAACAGGACTGCAAAGGAAGAGGAGCAGATCTGGTGATTATAAACAGCAAAGAGGAAAAGGTGAGAGAGA
>JAVSBU010341992.1:0-10560 GCA_033118015.1 Loricariichthys derbyi | reverse complement strand
TACTTTTTAAAGCACCTTATTAATTTGTAAGTGTTTGCAAACAACATGTTAAACTGCAGCTGTTGTTAATATAGCAAGCAGTATCTTTAATAAAAGTGCACTGAACACAACATTTGAATGCATTTTTAATTTTACATCTAACGATGCGATTAACCGCGATTAATTGCAATGACCAGAAGCGATTGATCGCGATAAAAAAATTTTTTTATCGTTGCCCAGCACTAAAATAAACACAAAATGTTAAGTAACAAGAGGAACTTGTAACGAGCCAATAATGTTCCACTTGGCAAAGCAAAAGAGTCCAGCTCAGCACAGCACTCAGATTTATATTCTGTTCGCTAAGTGGCTGGACACGACAGGTTTAAAAAAAAAAAGATTTTTACACAAGTCCTAAAAGTAGATAAATAGAACCTAGTTAAACAAATGAGATAAAAGTATAGTTGGTCATTTATTTATTGAGGAAAATGATCCAATATTACATATTAGTGAGTGGATAAAATATGTGTACCTTTGCTTTCAGTATTTGGTGTGGAACCCCGCCCCCATCTAGTAATAACTGAAATTAAACGTTTCAGTAACTGTTAATCAGTCCTGCACCCTGACTTAGAGGAATTTTATCCCATTCCTCTATACAGAACAGCTTCAACTCTGGGATGTTGGTGGTTTCCCCACATTAACTGCTCACTTCAGACCCTTCCACAACATTTCCATTATATTAAGGTCAGGACTTTGACTTGGCCATCCCAAAACATTAACTTTATTCTTCTTTAACCTTTCTTTGGTAGAACGTCTTATGTGCTTTGGGTCGTTATCTTGCTGCATGACCCATCTTCTCTTGAGGTTCAGTTCATGGACAGATGTCCTGATATTTTACTTTAAAATTATCTGATATAATTCAGAATTCATTGTTACATCAATTGAGCCCTTCCGACAAAAAAACCATATGTGATATTTTTTATTAAAAAAAAAAACAAAACAAAAAAAACACTGTTTAGGCATGCATGACGTTGTTTGATGTCCTTTATTTCATATTCGCCATCTACAACAGTTTGTCCATTAATTAGGGCTGTGATTGAAACTTTAAATTGTGCTCATGTAGAAAAAACGTTCATCTCAGCGGGCAAAAATGAACGACTTCCAGTGATACTAAGCACAGCTTACGAAAGTGGGTTAAATATAGGGGAAAAAGAAAGCTGAAAATGAACACATGGAAAGACACAACAAGAAAGATGCTGTGCACTGCAGGGAAACCCTACATGAACAGAAGGGGTGAAGAAAACCCAGGGAAAAGTCCACCAAAAGACGTAAGTGGAATAACCGTATAAGTCGCCTATAAGCTATCATGAAGCTAGACGCTATATCGACTTTGTTACATTACTCCACTCTTTGTGGACCTTATATAAAACTACACCCATATCGTAACAGTAATATACCGTTATATATTGTATTTACACATAAACGATCAGGTTACTTGTTTCTAACTTTGCTGTAATGTATTATGCTCTCAAGGGAAAAGTGTGTGTGACTGGCTGTGAGTGGCAGTGTGCCAGACTCACCGATGTGTGCAAGCTACAACTTTGTGAACATATACTGTTTTGCTATTAATTGATTTTGGCAGTGGAGATAAACTGTTCTTCCACATTCTATAAAATAAATGCAATAATAAAAAGCACTTTTATAAGTGTGATATCTAAGAACCTTCACGGGATGAAGAAATGCAAGTCTACATAAAGCATAGTTTTTTTTTTAGGTAAAAAATGTTGTCCAAAAGAAAAAAAATAAATAAATAAATAAATTGATTCCGCTTAAACAGGAGAAATAGTTGTTATATGGTTTTAGGTTGCAAGGGCTCAATTATGGCAAGCCATCCTGGCCCAGATGCAGCAAAACAGGCCCAAACCATGATACTACCACCACTATGTTTCACAGATGGGATAAGGTTCTTATGCTGGAATGCACTGTTTTCCTTTCTCCCAACATAACACTTTTCTCTTAAACCAAAAAATTCTATTTTGGTCTCATCTGTCCACAAAACATTCTTCCAATATTCTTCTGGCTTGTCCACGTGATCTTTAGCAAACTGCAGATGAGCAGCAATGTTCTTTTTCGAGAGCAGTGGCTTTCTCTTTACAAGCCTGCCATGCACACCATCGTTCAGTTTCTTCTGATGGTGGACACATGAACATTAACATTAACCAGTGTGAGAGGGGCCTTCAGTTGCATAGAATTTACTCTGGGGTCCTTTGTGACTTCACCTATAACACGTCTTGCTCTTGGAGTGATCTTTGTTGGTCGATCAGTCCTAGGGAGGGTAACAATGGTCTTGAATTTCCTCCATTTGTACACAATCCGTCTGACTGATTTGTGGAGTCCAAACTTCGTTGTGAACCAGTGATCTATGGCATTGTGAACCAGAGTGTGCCACCATAAACCCTAATACAGAACTGAAACACGGTGATGTTAATGGAGCTTAATGTGTTTTCTTAAAAATACATTCGCATTAGAAAGCAAAAACATCCTGTTTTAGCCCTGGTCAGAGTCAATTGGGGACATCTGGGCCTACCTCTGAATTTACTGCACACTCTGAGCCAGTCCTTTACTGACCACACAGCTGCAAACACTAGATATTCTCTACCAGATATCATCTTCAGCTAAGCATCAGTCCAGGCCATTAACAGTAGATAATATTAATTATTTATGTAGTTTACACTCAAAGAAAGAAGATGAATAAAGTACTATAAGATGTGTAATACCATGCGTCATGAACTCCTTCCTGGCCCAAAACCTTCAGCGGCACCCGTACACCTCCTAAAAACTCGTCTCCAAACTTCAGGTTACTGGCATTCCACAGATCCACCCTGGGCAAAATACAAGACATTAGCCATTTCAAACACCCGAAGGGTCAACGACGTAACGCACAAAGCAGGTTAAGGGCATGACAAGGAACGCTGAGGAAAACCGGTTTAAGTAATGCCAGTTCCAGCTGTTTCCAATCAGTGTCTGATTTTGAGTTGCGTGCCCGGCGTGCCCGTTGCATGTTGGAAGTTAGAGTTCTGGTTGGCGAATGCACTGGCTGCTGTCTCGGCCGTCTTGTGGCAGGCCGAGCTGGTGCAGCTGGGTTCGTAATACCAAATGGATCAGCAGCAGTCACACACCTGGAATACTGCTCAATGTTCTGCGCATGTCAAGGTCTGAACTAAATTAGAGTATTTAGATGACTATCATTCTCAACATGTTTTATGGGCAGTGCAAAGAGTCTGAGCACTTCCAAAATCGTGCTGGTCAGTACCTATCAACAACGGTCAGAGAAGGACAAACCATGAACTCCCAACAGGGCAATGGGCACCCAAGGCCTACACAAGAGCAATGAAGGTCAGCCTGCCTGGTCTGAACCAACAGACGGGTTATTCTACCACAGGTTGAACCAAATTTTCATGCTGGTTATGAGAGTAATATGTTGAAACACACAGTGTATCTCATCCTGATGACTACTGGTTTGACAGGTCAGTCTCCTGCCCACTGATGACAATGGGCATGGAGGCGTCAGAACTGGACCTTGGAGCGATGGAAGAATTTCTGCTTGTCTGATGAGTCCCATTTTCTGTTAAATCACAGAGATGACTGGGGATAAGCATGCTCTTTATATGCAAAGGGTTGTTACCAGAATTTACTGTGGCAAACCGTAAAGCTTGTAGAGAGAGACTGATGCTCTGAGCAACGTTCTACAGGGAATTTAATGTCATGTCAGTTTGATACATACCAGCTACCTAAACATTCCTATTGTCTAGATCATCATGACACTGTGCTCATCTGTATGTAACAAAGCAGCTTAAACATTTTGATAATAATGTACTATTGTATTGTTATTTTCTATCTAAGTAATACTGTATGTATTATAACTTAACAGTTCCCAGCTGCAAAGCAAACTTCACCACAGGTAGTTATGCTGCTGAAATAATCCTACCTCATGTAGATTCTTTAGAAGAACATGCAAACCATGTGATTCAATTAAGGCCAAATTGTGATTTGTGGATGTTATCTGATTATCTAATCACTCGATGTGACCTCTAGATATTTGAGACCTCTCAAAAATACAGTAAAGAGAGTAAACACGTTCACAATCTACCTGAGAGCCAGCTTGTCCACATCCTCCTCCTCCACATCAAACTGCCGTTTGGTGTAATTCAGTGGTCTGGTAATCTGCAAAATAGTCATTAAAATTAGATTTTCTATACTTTATAGACACAAATAGTTAACACATTACCTTAAAAGATGACTGACTATTTTAAAGGTGTCCCATAAGGACACCTTTAATGTATAATTTTGTAATTTCACAACTATAGGCAATAACAGAGATGTGTTAGTGGATTCATATAAGATTCATACCACTTGCTTACACACTTAGTGTTTTTACAATAATTCTATAAAGAGCTGTAAATAAGAACATTCTGTAAGTTTTTGTTTTGCCATTTTCATTTTTAGTTCCCTGTGATGCCGCAGGTGACATGGTTTCTTACACTGTGTCCACCTGGGTTTCCTCCCACATTCCAAAGACATGAATAAAGTAAACTGGTTGCTTTAAATTGGCCCAGTATTAATATGTCTGACCAGTATCAATGTAACATTGCTCCTGTCATTAATAGCTAATGATCTTCATGTAATATTGAATAATGAACCACAAATTCACTGCACTTATAGACAGAATCAATTTGTGCAGCGCTTTTTTACAATGGAGCATTTTCTCAAAGCAGCTTTACAATTCCTAAAGCTATTATCCTTATTCCTATTATCTAAGGCCATTTGCAAATTGAGAAGCCTAGGGCAAACTCCCCAACAGTGCCTTATAGGACATGAATATCCTCCATATCCTGTTTTATATGATTTCTGTATTTATTTAAAGTATTGTTGCCTTTGCAGGTCATACTTATTCTCGTATGTTGAATTTGCTCAAGCACAAAGATGCAATTAACTTAAAGAGAAAGAGAGAAATAATGTAGAACTGCTCTAGGAAATGGGAAAAAAAAACAATCACACAAACACAGACACAACAAATAGCAAACTCAATGTAAAACAGAGCTTTAGCGTAATCTTTTGGGAACTGAACCTTGCTTTGTTATTGTGAATTACAGTTTTCCCCTTTAGCTGTTAAAAAGGAGGTCTAATTTTAGAATGAGGGAAGTGTACCAGCTTCCCGTCATCTAGCCTGAGACAATGCTGTCATCACGAAGAATGGCATTACTTCAAAAAAATAACGCTAATTTTAACAAAGTAGAAGTTAAAAACCATAACTGTAGTTTCAACATTACTATGCAGTGAACTGAACTGCAGTACTTTGTAATGACCTCCTTCAGTAAAGAACGATTAATCTGGAGCTGTGGATGCTCGTTTGCTTCACCTTGCTATATGCTTATTTCACACACACACACACACACACACACACACACACACACACACACACACACACACACACACACACACACACACACATTATCACATCAAATAGTCCAAAAAGACAATAAATCAGCTAATCGTTATCAGATGAGGTCATTAGACTGAATTCATATAATTTTTTAAGAGAGCACATGGTTTTGCACAGAAGCTTTTGATTTTCTTATATACAAAGAGTTAACACAATACAGTAAAACGCCCGTATTCACAGGGGTTAGGGACCAGAACCTACCGCAAATAGTGTCAATCCACGAATACTTGTAACCCCCCACTAAAAGTGCTTATAAAGTACCTATTTTGATGGTTCAATCCAATCATATGCCTTAAACTATCACTTGACATCACTGACGTGGCTGTGCGTTCGCACTGTGTTGTTATGTATTAACCAATGAGAGCCCACCTTTGAAACGGAACAACGGAACAAACTGTGAATGTGTGGATTTTTTGCCCATAACAAGGAGATATGTTCCAGAGAAAATTCCATGAATGGGTGAATAGGCAGGGGTCTACTGTACAGTATACTCACCATAAGTTTAAAATACAAACATTTTCAGCAAAAAAACTTTGCAGGTTGCAGGGTAAAAGGTAAAAACAGCCAAAAACCCAGAAACCATGAAGATGGAAAATAGAGCTTATGGAACAAACGCTTAAAATTGGTGAACAAAAACTGAAAATGGCATTGCTGATGTTGGATTCATTGAGCTCAAATAGTGAGAGAGTGGTTCAGGGAGCATGAGACATCATTTACACACATGGATTGGTCACCACAGAGTTCAGACCTGAACCACATTGAGAATCTTTGGGATGTTCTGGAGAAGACTTTCTGCAGTGGGTCCAAATCTCCATCATCAATACAAGATCTTGGAGAAAAATTAATGCAACTAATGGAAAGAAACAAATGTGATATTACAGAAGTTTATGGAAACGATGTCACAGTGAATGTTTGCCGTAATCAAAGCTAAAGAGGGTTCAGTGAATTATTAGAGTGAGAGACCTTTATCGTAGTGTAGCAAATATTAAACATACTTAAAATAAATTAAGTTGAACAAATTATTAACATGAAACTTATTTTATAATAAAATGCTGAATGTGTCATATAATGTATTGAATAAGGTGCAATAATTATTGTAACGAACATGGTTTTCCTCCCTACATTTCCCAGGACTTATCACTCCTGCCATATCACTCCTACAATGTAGCGCCTTACATCATGTATCACTGAGTTCCTCATCTGCACAGGAGAGTGCCTTAGAGTATTACAGTGCCCATCATTCGCCCGTGGAAAAATTCTATATTCAGAACGCAGTTTCTGCTGAATATATATACAGATGTTTATTATCGGATGGCCATTTCAAGGCCACAGTAAAATGAGGAGTACTTGCACAACCCTGAATCAGAAAAACTTGTGATGGTATGGAAACTTCCAATGTTTCTTACGTTTACTCTGACTTTTATTTCATTAGTATGACCTCAATGTAACAACTCAACTCAGTATGAATTCAAAATTTCAGTGCATAGAGGGCAAGGGCACAAGCCTAAACTAAAGACCCATGATCTCCGAACCCTCAGACAGCTCTGCATCAAGAATGACCCTTCATTAATAGCTGATGGCTAAGGGATTACTTTATCAAATCTTTATCAAGCACAATATGGATTTACATTCACAAATGCCACTTAAAACTTTACTGTACAAAAAAGAAGCCTCATGTGTTAGAAGGCTCAGTTACTGCTCCACGACCACTAGAGGTCAGAGCCGGCACGCTGATCGCCCCGGGATCAGAGCGAGTTCACGAAGATGCATGAAGCTCAATCAGCGTAGACAAGGAACACCTGTGTGAGCGTCCATATAAACGACGATGCTCAGCAGAGTTCCTCGTCTCATCCTTGACTGCTCCATGCGTCAGTTTCATTGACTTCACACAACCCGTGTTATTGCGTCAGGTTTTTGGCTTATGCGTTTTCGGGTTTTTGCGTCATTGCGCTCAGTGTTTTAGTTCTCCTATCCCCTTTGGTTGTTCTGTTTTTTTTTGTTTGTTTGTTTGTTTTTATTTAATTTTTGGGCTCGAGCTTGTTCTAACTATTTTTGTTAACTCACGTTTTTTACTCCTCTCGCTGTTTTTTTGCCTTTCCATTTGCCCATACTTTCCCCGATCACTATATTCGCCCTTTTCCCCTATATTTCACCCATGCCCGTCCCAGTGGCGACTTTCCTGGTGGTTGCCCTTTCCCCTTAGGGACACAGGTACTGGCTCTCCCGCCAAGGGGTGTGGCGGAGTAGGTTCCAGGAGGGCTGAGGTAATTAACAGGGCCCTAGGTAGTGTAGGGTCAACTGGGACCCGCCTTAATTGTCGCCACCTGACGCATGTTTCTATCACGCCCTCTGGTGTTAGCCCCTGGCACTTAGGTCCTTCATACCCTGCTATCATGACATCATATTAACCATATCCAGAAGCTCTGTTGACTTCTCTGGGTTCAGAGGCATCTAGGATGGACCATCACACAGTGGAAATGTGGATTGTGGCCAGATGGATCAGTATTCCAGATCTTTTTTTAGATAAAATGGAGGCTGTATGCCATCTAGTCTACTATCAGCAACACATCCAAACAACAGAGTCTGCCATGGTATGGGTTTGCAGCAGTGCCCTTGGCAAAGATCATTTTCACTTTAGTGATGGCAGCACACTGAGATTTTAGAGCAACATAAGCTCCTTACATGACAACATCTATTGCACAGACATCCATGCATTCTTCAACAAGACAATGCAAAACAAGCCAAATCATAAAAAGCACTGAAATATGCAAATGCCTTGTAATCCATCTTTGAGGAACATTTTTGAACATTTCAATAATTTTCTCTGCCTACTTTTTGCTCTACCTGCTTTTGTAACAAATCATGATTACAATCACCTATTGACATCACCCATTTGAAATCACATCAGTATTTATTTATTTATTTATTTATTTATTTGTTTGTTTGTTTATTTATTTATTTATTTTTAAAATCTCATTACGGGGCTAATTGCCCCATCCCAACTGGAAGGTACTGCAGGCCTGAAATGCTGCAATGGGTGTTTATAAGCAAATGAAACAAAGTTGGCAGACAAAATATCTTGGTTCATACTGATAAATAGAAATAAAATAAAAGTCAAAGCAGATATAAGGAACACTGCATTTTTAAAAATGCATTTTCAGTGCTGATTTGATTGTACAATTATTCTAACGACAATAAAAAACTTGGTTTAATTAAAATAATTTAAAATGCTGTTTGTTCACATCACTCTTCTGCAGCAGTCAGCTTAAACGTGTCTAGTTTGAACAGCAGTATATCAAGTAGTGTTGTTGTAGTCAAGACTGGTCTCGGTCTCATATCAGTCTCAAACTCATTTGGACTCAGTCTCAGGGATAAGCAGACTCAGAAACTGATGCCAAGTTCAGCCAAATCAAATGGTTCTAACTGAGGTAACTAATGTAAATTCAGAAATAATATATCACATATAATTAAGCAATAATACACATGTGCTATAACATGACACATTTGCACTGGTGTGATGTGATCACAGAAAAGCAGAATAGCAGAGCTAATAATTCAGTGTATTATTGCGATTATACTACAGTTCTGTTATCACTGTTTATTGGTAGATTTTAAGATAGAGGGCAGAAAAAAAACTATTTTTTTTGTCAACATTCCGTGAAGTAAAATTTTTCCATTCTATCAGCATCCCGCTGCTAAAACATCATCATTAGTCTCTGGTCTTCAGGCAAGCTATCATTTCCTTATACATAACTTCATAATAACTGTTTTATACAGACAATTAACACAATTAAATTACGTTTTACTATCAGCCAGAAAAAAAGAGATCCCGGTCTTATAACGAGTCTAGGATCCCATTATAATTTCCATTATTTGACTAGTGATTCTAAATTTGGTATATGAAGTTAATAACATTAATCATATCAGTCAGAAATATAAAGAGAGAATTATACAGCACCAGCAGCTTCACTGGATTAAGAGCTAGACATAACAGATATGAACCTCCAATCAGCTGTGGATGGTGTTTTATGAAAGATGTGGAGTTTAACATCAGCAAATGAGTGTTGTGAAAAAAATAAGAAATGAGGTGATAAACAAATAACAGCAACAAATTGGCTAAATTAGGATGTTTGATTTACAGCACTGACTTTGTTTCTCTTTCCAGTACATCCAAATCCTTCTCTGGTTGGTCATTAACAGCTCCATCTTCCAAATTTAAATAAAAATGTTTACAAAGCCAACAGGTTTTATAACCTCATTGTAATTCATTTTGGCTGTCATGATAATGGGAGAAGGACCTAAGTACAGAGTGCTAACGATAAGGGCCAAAACAAAAATGTGTGTCGAACAGTGACGACTGTGGTGGGTCCCTTCTGACCCTACACTATCTAGGGCCCTAACGGTTACCTCGGCCCTCCTGGAACCTACTCTGCCTCCTCCCTTGGCGGGAGAGCCGGTACTTTATCCGTAAGGGAGCGGGTAACCACCAGGAATGTTGTCACTGAGACGGGCATGGACAGAGGGCAAGGGGAACGGGAGAATGGAGTGGAATGGGACAGGCCGGGAAAACTTAAATACAAATAATAGTGAGGGGAGCGAAAAACACGAGTTAACAAAAGTAAAGAGACAGAACTGTAGAGCAGAAAACCAACTAAGCAACCAAAAGGGAAGGGAGAACTAAGATAGAGTAATACTCTGAAAAAATGCCAGCAAACAAAAGGGGCAAGGATGAGCGAAGCTAACCACACGCAAAATGAAACCGAAGAAGTACTGTTAAAAAACCAGAGGCTGAAACGCAAGCAGAAAATCCAGACGCTGAAAACATGCGAGAATTCCCAAGGACGATAGAATGCCAAAACCCAAACACGCATGAACAAAGCAAAATCCAAAATGGTAAACGCGAAATGGTAGTAGCCAATGGGTCGTTGGAAAGCCAATGACAATAACGCATGGAGCAGCCAAGGACGCGACGAGGAACTCGGCTGAGCACAGTCATTATATGGGTGTCACGCCCTGGAGGCTTTGAACATAAAGAGACCCATACGCAGGACAGTGGGATAACACAAAAGGTGCTTTATTAA
>JAVSBU010341975.1:0-10560 GCA_033118015.1 Loricariichthys derbyi | reverse complement strand
ACAGACTGGGCAATGCCAGGAAGTGTCCATTCTTTTCCCAGCCTGGTTTGGTAGAAATATCAACTTATATATTTTTTGAAGTCATATATTTCTTCTGCATTTATAACCTGACTGATTGCTGATTTTTTGGGATATGGCACGAATGCCGGGTATCATTAGAAAGTTACGTTTCTGCTCTTTCATTTGGTATGCATCTCATGTCAGTGCGATTGTGGCTTTGTACGTCATTTAACAGTAATGTAGTGACAGCACTGTTTGTCAACTGGATAAACTAAGAACTGTGACAAATTTAAAAATTATTTTCTGAGCAGCACATCGGTGCACAGACAAGGGCCGTTGGAAAGTACTGATTGCGCTCTTTCCAATGACATACGGCTCATCCCGCTGTGATGTACCCTTCCGGAGATATTTAAAAGAGAAAAATAGGTGTGTTTTTTTATGCAAAGTGCGGGCATCAGGCTCATAGGGTTATTCACACACAGCAGGGTTCCAGGAGATTTCGGAAAAATGATGTTAATTGGTGCATTCATATTTCAATCACAACATGAACGTTTTTTGACCAATATATTCTTAATACATGCGCCACATAATCGTTTTCAGTAAACCATTGCTGAAGTATGCTAATGTAAAATGGAAATGTGCAAATAAATAAGAACACACTGATGTGTGGCGAAGGAATGGCGGCCATATTGCATCCTCAGAACAGAGTTTCTTCCGTGCGGATGATGCGAACATGTGCGGACATAAAAAGAATGTATGAACGTGTGAAATACGAAAACGCCGAACGTATTGCGAATATCCAATTTTTTTCGCCGCAAGTCATTCTCAAATAACACGTTTTGGCACTCTTACAGCACCTTAACATTGCAATTTTAATATTAACTATAATCTTTTAATTTAGACTTCCATTTATTCTTTTAGCTTAATTAATTTCTCAGCTGTAATTCTACTTGACAAAGAACATTAGAAGAGCCCTGATTCTAGACACTTTTAACGTTTCTATTCAAACAGGTTTTCAGCTCTGTATATAACACTGGGTTTTTTTTGCACTTTTATTCTGTAATGGCATTATTATCTTAATTTCATTTTAAATTATGCCTTCTCTTTTAAATCTATTGCTTTTATTTTGTATTATTTTATTAATTTAACATTTTAATGCATTTTAAAATGTATTTTAACAATTATTTTTCTCTTTCATATATATTGCTTTAATTTTATATTCTTTTATTCTTTTCCTCTTTTGTTTCATTTCTAACAATCTATGTAGGGTTATTTTGAGAAACCAGTTTAGATTTGAGACCCTGTAATTCATGAAGGCGAGTTTGTTTTTGTGGGTTATAGTAGAAAACCTATTGGTCACATTGACAAACATTGACCTAACACACCATAGCAGACAACCTGGTTGTGTGAGAATAGCTGAACATTATTCAAGATTTTATGAATGGAGTCTGTGCAATTTTTCTGACAGACCAATATTTTCAATCCAGGTAAGCTACTGTGATCCCAGCTTGCACTCACATAGAAACTGAGATCCCCGGTTTCATCAAATCATTATTTTGTTGTGAAATTGCTTTATGTCTAGGGTCTTTGCTTGATCTCATCCACTTTTTCATTTTTGACTTTACCCATGTATGCAGCATAAGTATTTGACATTGAAAACTGGATGGCCACATTTCAGCTTTGGAAAGCATGAAAAGCCAAAACACGTATATTGCTGCATGGCTCTTTTCCCCAAAGCTCACATAATGTAAATATGAAGACGATCAGAGGAGTTTCAAATTTCACCAAAAAACAAAAAAATTTGTAACATGCTGAGCGTATGAAGTTTTGATTTTGGAGTTTTTAGTATTTGTATTGGCTTCATAACGTATATGTAGAGGCTTTCTAAATGGTCCAGTCGAATCACTATATTATTATTAATATTTTGTGAGTTTGGAAAACAAGCAAGAAAATCTGCTGTAATAGAAGTGAAATTTCGAGCAAGGTAGTTGCTTTCAGAAACCACATAGCCAGTCAGGCCAACTGTAGCTATTCTGAAATTTAGAAGACCCTAAAGAAACATTGAGGACAAGGACATCAACTAGAAGGACATCAGATAGGATATGGAATGTTTGATTCAGAGTGGTTCAGCCAAATAGCCTGAACTGATGAATCACAGTTTCTGTTGCAAAATAATGGTCCAGAGAGCTGTCTTTGAAGATCTGGTGAGAAATACAACAGTTGAGAGAGTGAGTGAAGTAAATCACCAAATTGACTACCCCCCTTTACTAGAGCAAACTTTCCATGATGCTCCAATTGCTACAGGCTTTTGTGGAAAATCACTTTGGTAGAGACTAAAACGCTTATCATTCTGCCAGAACACAAAACAAAAGAAGGCAGGAGAAATGGTTATAGCACTATCTTTGTGTGAAAAATGGAAAAAGAAAGAAAAAAAAAAAAAAAAAAAGACAAATAGACTGCCAGTGAGCCCCATTCTGTACAGAGTCTACAGGTATATGGAGGAAGTACAACATGATTCTGAGTCGTTTCACCAACCATAGTGTGGCTTACATCTCTTCAGAGCCACTGCAACACTCTTACTGGTGATGTGAACGAAAAGCAATAAAAGGCCCTGAAACGAATGCAGAGCTCTGCAGAGGTAGTATCTCCCAAATTAGTCCCTACAAATGTTTGGTGCGAGAGTGCCTAATAGAAGATAATGTTCACATAGCACAACAAGCTAAGCTAAGGCTACAGAGCTCAATAGTTGTCCTGACTTATTGACAGAGTTTAAATTTCTGTATAGTTTACATTGCTATTTCTTATTTAAAGAATACTTTTATTATCGTATGGTTGCATGCTTATCTTATTTCATTTTATCTTTATTACTTACTTGTACTTAGATTTATAAGATATTTTGGACATCCAGTGTGGGCAGCACAGCAAGAATTTCATTGTACAGGGAAACACGTTTCTTTATTGGGCATATAACAATAAAGCTTTGAATCCTTGAATCCTTGAAGCTGAACTCAGTCAAAATCGGTGAAGAGAACTGAGCAACATGATACTATGGCAAGAGTTTGGAGCAATAGCAAAAGCACAAAAGCAACAGGTTGTTGTGTTAATGTCTTCCAAATGCTCAACATTGGTTCAGAAAGCAACAGTTGAGCAACAGTGGCAAGGAAAAACTCCAAGGTTTCTTCCTATAAAGTTAGGGAGTTTTTCCTTCCCACTGTTGCTCAAATTGGGAATTACACAAATTGTAAAGCTTCTGTGAGGCAATGCTCCATTGTAAAAAGCGCTATACAAATAAATTTGACTTGACTTGACTTGAAATATAGAAAATGCTAAAGAGTTCACAAACTTTCAAGCACCACTGTATGTAGAGAAACAGACAGTTTGTAATTGTAGAACTACAAGGTGCAGTGGCCACTAAAACTTATAAAATATCAAGTATTGAGTCGTGTATCATTTTTTTCTGGTACCACAGTGTCATTCAGACCTTTTAGGTTACAGATTCTACTCTGCAATGTGTTGAGGTTCAGCAGTCATGTGAACATGCTCCTCTCACTTATATTAAAGCTCAGTGAAGTTGTTTTAAGGATTCCTGACTCTGGGAGTGTCATTTTTGCCCACATGTAGACTAATTTGCTCAATCACCTGGTGCTCGGAGAGAAGTTGGACCAAGACTCAAAAAGGGACCCATCCTCCTTGGGCTTAAAGGTATAGGTACAGCCAGTTTACAGAAATACCTTAAAACATACAAACAAAAACCATCCGGAAAATATAAAGTCCCACAGTTCAGTAGAAAAAGTCATTCTTAAATCCTATGTCCCTAGCGGGAAAATTTCAGCACACGACGTTCTCATCTGACTGAAGGCTGAAGAGAGTCTGCAGTCTGAGCATGCAGCATGGTGGGGCTGGTGGTTAAGTACTGCTTGGGTGGAGATGAGGTAGAAGAGCATCTCGATAGGGTAAGTAGGGTAACCGCAGGCTGGGGGTCTGTCTAGGGCGCATTCCCCTGCAACTCCCTGCCATACCTTGCCTCCCTCATTCCCGACATGGTTGGTCAGCAGGGTACACCGGCGTTAAAGCTGGTCCACACCATTTGAGGAATGAGCTTGTCCCTATGTATTTGACCGGGTGATAGACTGGCCATAAAATTGGGTCCATTGATCTCCCGATGTGTCCTCGCCATCCCTGTGTGCCCTAAACTTCATCGGATAGGTGGTCTAGGGGTTTGAAAAAAGTTCACTTTTGTCTTATTTTTTCATTGTTTCTAATGTTGTTCTTTGAGTTTGTTACCTTCAGTTACCTTATTTTGAATTAAATAAATCTACCATGAAGCTGTCTGTACTTGGGTCCTCTTTTACATCTCGCCTCCACAACTTGACACACACAATGAAGAAATAATTTGAGTGTGTGAAATAGCTTAGAAGCTGTGACTTGTAACACATAAATATTTGTGAGGTATTGTTTTATGCAATGGACTTTATGGGTGTATAGATGTTTGTAGCCATAACTCAAGCTTTAGTCCTGCCTCTTAGCGTTATGGCGCCATCCACTTGGATTACACCCCTCTAAAAAGTTTCAGTAGAGCTTGGTAACTTGACATCAGGTTCTGGCTGTCTGCCAAATTGTCTGGTTTAGAGTCTCTAATAACTACCTAGCAAAGCAGTTAAATAAGTGTAAACGTAAAGTTTTTTCAACTTTCATGTGATTGTTGTGTGTTCAAATGCTTCAACTGTTCCCATGACTGATGTGGGTAAAGAATAGACAATGGACTTTTATGCATTTTTCAGGTTTATTTTTGTAGAGACCACCAGCATCATCAGCAACACAGTGCACATTTCTACAAATATTCAACTGGCAAAAGCTTGTATTGAAAGTAATGCACATTACAACACTGTACCACTCTGAAATTATTGTACAGGGTGGGCCATTTATATGGATACACCTATATGGGCCATTTTTATGGATACACCTGAATAAAATGGGAATGTTTGGTCAGGGGGTCATGTCGGCGGATATTAGCTACTCACAAATGGCACCCTTACAAAATCCAGCGGCTGGAGCATGACCCCCTGACCAACCATTCGTATTTTATTTAGGTGTATCCATATAAATGGCCCATTTAGGTGTATCCATATAAATGGCCCACCCTGTAGAATGTCAGACAATGCTGAAGGGTTTTTTGTCTTTTCTGTTGTTCTACCAAGTAGGTTTGTAATGAGTAAGTACAAAGCTTTGAGGATTCAGAATTATTGGCACCTCTGGTAAAGATGATTAGAAAAGTTTACTTTCCACTTTGCATACCCACCTTATCCAATTCAGGGTCGAGGGTATGCCAGGGCATGACCAGTAGCACAGGATGCAAGGCTGGAACCAACCCTATACAAAACGCAAACACACATACTCACTTACTGACACTGGGTCACTTTTAGACATTTCAGTTGACCTAATTCATGTCACAGGAAAGTGGTAAGAAACCAAAGTTCCTAAGGCAAACCCACACAAACATGGGAAGAACATGCAAACTCTACAAAAGGAGCAGACAAGCTGGAACTGAAATCTGGGACTCTGGAGCTGTGAGGCAACAAATGTAACCACTGCATCACCACTCCTTCCAATAGAAAAACATTTAATCTAAACAAATTTAATCCAAAAAAAAAAAAACATTTCCACAATTCTGGTACCCCTACAAATCTGGATGCACAAAATATAGGCATGTACCATTTAACGTCCACCGGATCAACATCCGTTTGTTTTAATGACTGAGGTATTAAAAATATGATGCTCTTAAGAAATAATAATATGTCTTTTGAGTCTGTGTTGTGGATATAAACAGCTAGTCACCTCAACAGCAAATCAATGCTACAGATCTACAAACACATGCAGGAGTTGGAGTTTAAGAGAGGAATTGTGGGTGTGTGTGTGTGTGTGTGTGTGTGTGTGTGTGCGTGCGTGCGTGCGTGCGTGCGTGCGTGCGTGCGCGCGTGCGTGCGTGCCTGCGTGCGTGCGTGCGTGTGTGTGCGTGTGTGTGACTACTGTGTGCTTGCTTGCTTGTTAGCTCATGTATGGACTAGGACTAGAGATAATTGTGACTCGGTCGTTGTGTTTAAGGACTTTTTTTTGCAAGTCACTTATTTTTAATAAGCTAGAAATGGTATTCGTAAGTGTGTGCTATTGTAAGTAATAGTGTTTGTTCCACTACTACCTGTATATTATCTCTCAACTATAATTTTATAACTAGTTCATGTTAACTCTGAGTCACTGTTTCATCTGACCAATCTTTGATGTTGTTCATAATACTGTCTGTACATGTATTTTTGGCTTCTATTAAACTCAAGTCAGGTCCATCATACTATGCTCTTACATGTTACAGCTTTCTGCTAAACAGGATTGTAACAATAGATTGCTGTATTTTTTATAGTTATTGTGAACTTCCATAAATTAAAAAAGGTTTAGCAGTTTAGGCTTCAGACATTATGATTTTAGTGATGCTATGTAGATGGTAGATTTCCATTCGTATTTACAGGAGTATCTCTGACACATTTATGTATTGTTTGCATGCAGTTTTCTTGTGGAAATGTCCATTATATTTACAGTACAACAGTCTAAAAAGTCTATATGACTATGTTAATGTCCACACTGTCATGATGTGGAGGATGAGGTGGACAGGAGGACCCATGTGCAGACAGCTTCATGAATAAGGGTAGGCTGTATTGAACGTAAAATAATGCAACGGAGGAAACAAAAGCAAAAGAACATAAGCAAATCCTAAAAATTAAACAAAACAGGGCCAAAAAACAGCTAAACCCCAGAGGGCGGTGCATGGCAATGACTAGCACATGTCCAAGGTGAAGTAGACTCAGTTTTATGGCCGGCATGGCGATCCAGCCACCCACATCCACATAGGAACCGTTTTTATGGTCGGATGTCCCGAACTGGCCAACCACTGGGATGAAGGGGAGGACGAAGCGAGGACCGGCAGGGTGCAGTGCAGGGACAGGCCCTGAGTAATGACCTGCCTATGGCAGGATCTGCAATATCCCTGTGTGGACCCTTGAGATTACAGGGGGTGCCGAGGGTGCAGCTACGTGTCCCTATACTATCGTGCTAAACCCTGTCAAACCTCAGTTCTCCTGGTGTCTACTCCCCCTCCCTCTTCAAAGGAAGGGTGGTACCTTTATCCCTCACCTTTTCTGGCACCATGAGCAAGACTGGTACATGCACCCACTCAGCAACCGCAACTATTCTGCAAATGTGGGATGCAATGCACCAGCTCGGGGGACGTGCCTAGCGTGTAAAGATGGAAGCCATGTGCCAACTAAAAACCCTGTCAAAAAACAGCCAAAAGCCAAAAGACAGCCAAGAGGGGAATAAAAACCCAGGCTAAGGGCCAATAACAAAAAATGGCTAGGCCGATGGCTGGTGGGGCCAGAATACTAGGCTGAAGCCAGGCCCACCACCAGCCAGAGGAAAAGGACACTGGGCCAACAGCTCCAGACAGCCATTTCCCAGGTGCGAGTACAGGATGACACTAGCACATGGCCCACTGCAAACCAAGATACAACTGAAGTTCCATGCAGTCTGCAGGGACCAATGTGCACCTACAATCCACCTGGGAACACACAATGAAACTGCAAGTTACCGTAATAAGGGGCTGGCCTACCCAAAGGTGCCCGGTGAGTTCAGAAGTGGTCAAGCCATTCTGTCATGATGTGGGGGGTGAGGTGGAAAGAAGCACTCATGTGCAGACAGCTTCGCGAATAAGGCTAGGGTTTATTGAACATAAAACATGGCAACGGAGGAAACAAAAGCAAAAGAACATAAGCAAAGCCTAAAAAAATGAAACCAAAAAGAGCAAAAAAATGACTAAGCCCTCAAAGGCGGACAGGGCTAGGGTGCGTGTGATGACTAGGACATGTCCAAGGTGAAGTGGACCTGGTTTTACAGCCGGCAGACCGGTCCGGCCACCCACCCACGCGGGAACCGTTTTTATGAACGGCCAACCACTGAGATGAAGGGGAGGACCAAGCGAGGTCCGGCATGGTGCAATTTAGGGACAGGCCCTGAGCAATGACCTGCCTAACCTGTGGTATCCCCTATGTAGACCCTTTAGGTCAATCACTGCCTGGATGACCACATGGGGACTACAGGGGTTGCCGAGGGGGTCTGGGCGGTGCAGAGTGCAGCTACCTGTACTCTACACTATCGTGCTAAACCCTGTCGAATCTTGGGCCTCCTGGTGTCTACTCCACAGTGAGCTATGGCAGATCAGAACGATCGCTGGGCTGACAGATGGAAAGCGCATCTTACCTTGATGAGGACCGACGAAGATTGATCTGCATGACTCGCTTTTTAAAATCCAATATGCAATCCAATATGCAAGGCTGATTTACACGCCTGCTGCTGCCGATCGTGCATGTGCAGGAAACAAAAAAGCCTCGCTGCATTCAGCCGTGACATCTGGCTCACACCAGACTGCCCATGTTAATCAGCGCAAGTCTGGAGTGGAACCTGACCACACAATGTCTATTTCAGACAACTTCCTATTTCACAGAATGTAATCAGTCGTTAAATGGTCCATTCCTGTATAGTGCTGTCCCCAGAGACCAGGTTCAAGACTTGGCCGTATTATTGCCTGTGTGGACTTTGCATATTATCCCTGTTTCTGTGTGAGTTTCTTTCACATTCCAAAAATGTGCTAGGTCAAATGGTATTTGTAAAATGTATCAGAATCAGAAACACTTTTTTTATTGCCAGTTATGTGGACACACACGAGGAATTTGACTCCGGTTTACTTAGCTCTCATAGTACAAAAAACTGATGTAAAAGCGTATACACAAAAACAAACAAACAAGAAAACAACAACAAGAACAAAAATAGGTTCATAGTGCAAAATAGTATTGAATAATTAAATAAATATAAATACATTTTGCAATATACATTGTATATAATACAGCGTGCAATATGGTGCATAGTGTAAAGATGAAAATAGTAAATATAATAAGTATAAATATAATATAAGTAACAATAAGTACAGAATGATAGTATGAGTATGCAGATTTTTTTGCAGGTGATTTCACTGTTATATGAGTCTGAATTTTAGCTGTTCATCATCGAGACAGCCTGAGGGAAGAAACTGTTCTTGTGTCCGGTTGTTTTTGTATACAGTGATCTATATCTCCTCCCTGAGAGTATGTGTGAACGAGGCTTAAACAATTTGTGACTAGGGTACGATGGGTCTGCAGAGATGTTACCTGCTCGTTTCCTGACTCTGGACAAGTATAGGTCTTGGATAATAATTTTCTCTGCAGACCTTATTGTCCATTGCAGTCTGTTCTTCTCCTGTTTGGTGACTGATCCAAACCAAACAGTGATGGAAGAGTACAGAACAGGCTGAATGGCAGAGTAGAATTATGTCAGCAGCTCCTTAGGCAGGTTGAGCTTCCTGAGCTGGCGCAGAAAGTACAACCATTGCTGAGCTTTTTTGATGATAGTGACTGTGTTTGTCTCCCACTTAAAGTCCCAAGAGATTGTGGAACCCAGAAACCTGAAGCTTTCAACGGCAGTCACAATGTTGTTGGTGATGGCCAGCAGGGGGGGTGCTCCTCCTAAAGTCCACCGTCACCTCTACAGTTTTTGAACACGTTCAGATACAGATTGTTCTGACTGCACCACCAGACCAGTCGTTCAACCTCCCGTGTGTAAGCAGACTTGTCGCCGTCCCGGATGAGGCTCATGACCGTTGTATCATCTGCAAAATTCAGGAGTTTAACAGATGGGTCTATTGAGGTGCAGTCATTGGTATATAGGGCAAAGAGCAGTGGGGAGAGCACACACCCTTGGGGGGCACCAGTGCTGATAGTCCGAGTGCTGGATTTGATGCTCCCCATGATCGCCTGCTGCTTCCTGTCAGTCAGGAAGTTTGTAATCCACCGACAGGAGGAGGAAGGCACAGTGAGCTGGGTGAGGTTGGTGTGGAAGATGTCTGGAACAATGGTGTTGAATGTGGAGCTGAAGTCCACGAACAGAACCCTGGAGTACATCCCTGCAGAGTCAAGATGTTTCAGAATGTAGTGCAGTCCCATGTTGATTGCATTATCCGCTGACCTGTTTGCCCAGTAGGCAAACTGCAAGGGGTCCAGCAGGGGGTCTGTGATGTCCTTCAGGTGTGACAACACCTTCAGGGGTGACACACCATCTGGGCTGGGTGCCTTCCTGATCTTCTCTCTGCAAAAAAGCTGACAAACATCCTCTTCACAGATCTTGCATGCTGGTGTGTGGTCAGAGGCAAGAGGAGGCAGAATACCAGGGGGTGTAAATGGGTCTTTAATGTCTGGGGGAGGGAGGGGGGGTGAATTTGTCGAATCTGCAGTAGAACACATTCAACTCGTCAGCCAGTTGATGGTTCATTGCAGTGTTGGGGGATGGTTTCTTGAAGTTAGTGATGTTCTTCAGGCCTATCCACACTGATGCCAGATCTTTGGCTGAAAGCCTGTTTTTGATCCTTTCAGCATAGCTCCTCTTAGCTGATCTTATCTCTTTTGTCAGTGTGTTTCTGGCCTGTTTGTA
>JAVSBU010341958.1:0-10562 GCA_033118015.1 Loricariichthys derbyi | reverse complement strand
CACACACAGATTTTACCCTTCCCCCTCTTCTTTGGTTCTGCTGTGTGTGTGTGTGTGTGTGTGTGTGTGTGTGTGTGTGTGTGTGTGTGTGTGTGTGTGTCCAGCTCTGCGTGTGAGAGATAGTGCCCTCTGGGGGTTGGTGTGTTTGGTGATAACTCCTACTCCTCTAGCTGTGTGGTAGTTCCAACCACCCACTGCGACCACAAACTGGAAAGACAGGCCAGGGTAGCTCTTCCTCCACCATGACACACACCCACACGATGTCAGTTATGCACCGTGTGATCTCGAATTTGTACCCATAGTCAGCATAGGGAGAGGCTCCGATTTGCCTATTGTCTCCCTTCCACGTATGAGGTTAGGTGTGTTATGCAAATGACCTGGTGGAGGGCCAAACTACCGCAGCAAAAGCATCACATCGCTCAGACCCATGAAACCAGATAGGCCTGAACTTGCAGGGGCATTCAGAGGCCACGACCCAGAACTACGACCTTTCAACCGCCGTGCACTTCTGGCAAGTTGATATTCGTAAATTACGCCGTGTTACATCTAACGTAACATATGGTTTAGGTTCCTCCTTTCAGATACGTCCTCTCTTTGAGCAGGTACATATGACTGCAGTACATTATGTACCATTTATATAGGATGCCTTTAATAATGACTCCAATTTGCTCTCATCAATTTTTCTTGTCTTCTCACGTCCTTATTTTGTAAAGGATCCACCTCTAAGGGTGTTGGCTTACCTGGTAATGTGTCAGCTTTTGTACACTGCTAATTACCCTGGAATTATACCAGCTCTTGACCGAGTAAACTGCTGCGTTATTAGGTATGGGTTTTCCACTCTGAGGCGCTTAAGCCCTTAGCAGTAAATTCCCAGCTGAATGCGTGTCTGAAGGGGTTTTTACTTCACTACTGTAGCTCATTTTTAAATCGTAAAGACATTTCAGTACTGAGGGTTTTCTCAGGTCATGGTAAATGTACTAAACTCTCTCCAATAGCTGGCAAAACATCCAGAATGCATCACGGGTCTAGTCATCTTACTGTCGTTAGACTGTAAATCTAGAAACCCATTTCACTCGTTACACTGCAGGACAGGACTTACGGGCCAGACTGCCGCACCGTTCTTTAATCCTCAGTTCCTGCATGATAAAACATCAGGGTCTGTTGAATTTAAGTATTTAAAATATATCAAAATATTTGTGGCACAGTGGTTCGCTCTGTCATCTCACAATTACAGAGACCCGGGTTTGATTCCCAACACGTCTGCGGCCTGTGTGGAATTTGCATGTTCTGTCTATTCCTCCAGATAACCTATTTCCTCCCATATTCTAGAGATATGCATCAGCTGCTGTTTTAGAAGTGTACCTGAGTAAGTAGAGCACGACTGAGTCCTGTGTTGCCAGATAGGCAAGCACCTCTGTCGAGGCTTAGGCTAATAATTGATATTAATCAAATAATGTGACCACTTACATATGTAATGACACTATAGCACCGTTAGATTTGTCATTTTGTAATACTCTCTGCTGTTCATCATCCCAATCTTTCTGAGCTTTAGCATATCTTGGCCTTTTCACTCTGTTTCCCTTCCAAAAAAAATGGTTTCTTGGCTGTTGTGCTTCCAATAAACCAGTGTTGTCCATTCCTGATCAGTCTTTATTAGACTGGGTCAGCTTGGCGTCCTGATGAAGCTGCTAGATGCTGCTGTTGCTCAAGTGTAAGAGGAGGACACACAAAAATGCCACTGTAGCTGATAGAACCTGTTTTTAATAGTGCATACAAATTTTCAGGTTGTACATCTAATCTAATGGTGGCCTAAGACTTTTGCACAGTACCGTATATTCAGTCTGACAAAGAATGCTGGTAGGTATTCAGATTAAATGAATTGGGGTGGGCAGCCATGTTTTTGTAGTATATCTTGAGTATAATTGACCGGCTTGTGCAAAAGAAGGATGCTATCTCACTAATGTGGCTGGCGGTGTTAATGATGTTACACGATGTCAGTGCTGAGGGACTTCACCCTGTGTTTCGACGATAAATTAAGGCATATCGTTATGTACGACTTTAAACTGGTTAGACAGAAAAATCAACCTGTTTCACACAGTAATTTCTTATTGAAGGAATGTTAATTTGATTTAATGATAATTTAATTATGCATTAAACCTATAATTATTAGTAATGATGTGATATTAGAAGCTATGCTAGATGGTAGTTAGACTGTATGGTAATGATAGAGGTGTAACAATACAATTTACTCACAATTAGATTTTTTTAAATTTATGAAGCAGAAACGATTCAAAGCAAGTTTTAATCTAAAAAATCTTTAGTGCTCTGCATTTGAAAGAACTTAGAAGATATGGATGTTGAAAATTGTAATTTATTGTAGTGTCATATATTAAATAGCTGAGAGAAAATATTCCTTTTTTTAAAAATAAGGTCCACTTTTCTCTAAAGAAGATTTAAACAGAATTAATATTTAGCTTGCAGCAATTAAAACAAACTAAAAGGACTTTTAAATGCGTTTGGGAGCCTGACGCCCTCTGGTGTCCAGAAAATGCAATTGTGTTAGATGGTGTACTAAAGACAACTCGTGACATTGTCAGTCTGTACGATGTAGATCGTGACACTGATGAATCATTAACCCCTGGTTAATTATATAATCATCAGAAAGGATGCTAGCTTGTTGTATCACACATGATTCTTCATGAGTTTATATCACAGCAGTATCATTTATCATGATTTCTCCAGATGTTTAGCATTCTGACTATACTTGAGAAAGACCCTTTCTCTGTTGTGAGTCTCTCTTGATGTAATGTGCTGTTACTGTAGGTAAAAACATAACAAAATGAATCAGAAACCACTAAGATCACAGAACACAAGTGTGGTTTTGCAGGGTGGTTACTGGAAGTTCACGCGTTCCCACAGTATCGATGCCTTTGCAGTGTTAAGACAGTAGTTTAACAGATTAGATGCATATTGCATCACGATTCCACTGTTTATCTCTGTGTTTCTGGTCTGTGACTGGCTGCCATCAAAGTGTGTGTACGCGTGTGTTTATGAAGTGCGGACCCCAGCGCGCCAGCAGCAGGCCTCGTCCTGAATGAGGACATTGAGAAAGGCAACAAGAGTGTTTGACAGTTGCTCAGCCTAATCCCTCTGGAGCTGATAAGCAGTGGCTAAACAAACGTGGCTTGAGCAACGCTGGACTCGGAGATAAGGGACGTGCACAGACACACACTCACACTTGCCACGACACATTTACAAACTGCCGGTCTTATCGCCCTCTAGTTTGCAGGAACACGCGGCTGAGTTCACAAAGCTCTTACCATGAAGTTTGTTTGTATCTTGTGTATCCATGGGCAGCACATTTGCCCCTTTCGTCGTAGGTTCGGAAGCCAAGCGTCGCTGCAGGATGCCGCGAGCGTTTGTGTGTGAGTTAGAGAGCGTACCTAAGTTTGCTACCATTCAAATATTTTGCATCATTTACAGCTAATTCAGCAGGACTGCCAGAACGGGGTTCAGTTTGCCCTCGCTCTGCAGCATTGTACCGATGCCAAACAGACGCTACGCCCTCCTCCAATGGCCGGTAATAGAGCTTATATTATATTGTAATAAGACAAAAAACATGGCTGTCTTTTGCTGAGATATAGGAACATCAGTAATACCCACAATACTCAGAAAATATTCTATGATTTACAGTATACTTATATAAAACATAAAATACCGTCCTGTCTCTTCATTTGCTATCTGCAGGGCAGTAAACACAAAACAACACACTGACTCTGGTGCTCACATCCGGATGTGTTTTTAAGTGGTTTTTTTCCATTCCTAAGAATTAACACTTACTCCACAGCCTGCACACAGTCAGAAGGCAAAGGGCAGGAAAAAGCCTTTAATACGATCTGCCCTGAAGTGCCGGATCAGCCTAGTGTCATATGGCATATGCGTGTCTTTTTTTTCGCGAGTGAAAGTACAACTGCATTCTCGTTCTGCTCGTTTGGGTGTGAATTAAGGCAGCATAGTTGTAATACCTCTTATTCATTCCTTCCTGCTCCTCTCAATTCGGAGCGTTCAGCACTTTCCTAACAGAAGCCGGTACCAGGATTTAGCACGAGGAGGAGGAGGTGCAGAAACTCCCTTACATATGACTCCTCTGAATGTTTCCTCTTCAGTCAAGCCTACAATTATTAGCTGACAGAGCTGGGTCTTACCCATAAGCCCCTGTCTTCCCGGCATGATTCCAGAGTGTGGCCATGGAGACGCTCTCGGCACGTGTATATAGATGAGCTCGGAGAGGGGAATGAACCTCCATCAGCTGTTTATCATTGACACATGTCCTAAACCCCCCCAATTCATGATGATTTCTTTCCTTGTGTCTCTCTGTCGGGCAGGCAGCCAATTAGGTTGTAATTAGAGGAAGTGAGGGAGGAGGTGAGAAAGTGAGGTGGGGAGGGAGGGAACTGTGGGGGAGTGAGTGAAGTAAGGGGTGAGGGAGAGGAAAGTCATGAGAGAGTGAGGGAGAATAATGTGAGAGTGAGGACGAGGAAAGGCATGAGAAACTGAGGGAGAATAAAGTGATGAGAGAGTGAGGGAAAATAGAGTGATGAGAGAGTGAGGGAGAATAAAGTGATGAGAGAGTAAGGAAGAGAAAAAGAATAAGAGACGGAGGGAGAATAAAGTGATGAGAGAGTGAGGGAGAATAAAGTGATGAGAGAATAAGGAAGAGAAAAAGAATAAGAGAGGGAGGGAGAATAAAGTGATGAGAGAGTGAGGGAGAGAAGAAGAATGAGAGAGTGAGGGAGAATAATGTGATGAGAGAGTGAGGGATAATAAAATTATGAGAGAGGGAGGGAGAATAAAGTGATGAGAGAGTGAGGGAGAATAAAGTGATGAGAGAGTAAGGAAGAGAAGAAGAATGAGAGAATGAGGAAGAATAAAGTGATGAGTGAATGAGGGAGAATAAAGTGATGAGAGAGTGATGGAGAATAAAATGATGGGAGAGCGAGGAAGAGAAGAAGAATGAGAGAATGAGGAAGGATAAAGTGATGAGAGAGTGAGGGAGAATAAAGTGATGAGAGAGTGAGGGAGAATAAAGTGATGAGAGAGTGAGGAAGAGAAGAAGAATGAGAGAATGAGGAAGAATAAAGTGATGAGAGAGCGAGGGAGAATAAAGTGATGAGATAATGAGGGAGAATAAAGTGATGAGAGAGTGAGGAAGAGAAAAAGAATGAGAGAATGAGGAAGAATAAAGTGATGAGAGAGTAAGGAAGAGAAGAAGAATGATAGAATGTGGAAGAATAAAGTGATGAGAGAGTGAGGAAGAGAAAAAGAATGAGAGAATGAGGAAGAATAAAATGGTGAGAGAGTGAGGAAGAGAAAAAGAATGATAAAATGTGGAAGAATAAAGTGATGAGAGAGTGAGGGAGAATAAAGTGATGAGAGAGTGAGGAAGAATAAAGTGATGAGATTGAGGAAGAGAAGAAGAATGAGAGAATGAGGAAGAATAAAGTGACGAGACAGTGAGAGAATAAAGTGATGAGAGAGTGAGGGAGAATAAAGTGATGAAAGAGTAAGGAAGAGAAAAAGAATGAGAGAATGAGGGAGAATAAAGTGATGAAAGAGTAAGGAAGAGGAAAAAGAATGAGAGAATGAGGGAGAATAAAGTGATGAGAGAGTGAGGGAGAATAAAGTGATGAGAGAGTGAGGAAGAGAAAGATTACGAGGAAGAATAAAGTGATAAGAGAGTGAGGGGGAATAAAGTGATGAGAGCGTAAGGAAGAGAAGAAGAATGAGAGACTGAGGGAGAATAAAATGATGAGAGAGTGAGGGAGAATAAAGTGATGAGAGCGTAAGGAAGAGAAGAAGAATGAGAGAGTGAGGGAGAATAAAGTCATGAGAGAGTGAGGGAGAATAAAGTGATGAGAGCGTAAGGAAGAGAAGAAGAATGAGAGAATGAGGAAGAATAAAGTGATGAGAGAGGGAGAATAAAGTGATGAGAGCGTAAGGAAGAGAAGAAGAATGAGAGCATGAGGGAGAATAAAGTCATGAGAGAGTGAGGGAGAGAAAAAGAATGAGAGTGTTACAGAGAATAAAGTGATGAGAGAATGAGGGATAATAAAGTGATGTGAGTGAGGAGGAGGAAATGTATGAGAGAGTGAGGGAGGATAAAGTGATGAGAGAGTGAGGGAAAGAGTGATGCAGTGAGGGATAGAGCCATAAAGTGAGGATGAATATAATGAGAGGGTGAGGATTTGAGGGAGACAGTAAAGTAGTGAGTAAAGGAACGGAGTGACAGATTTACTCTGGGCTCTGCTGTGCACTGGGAGCAGTAATTAGCAAAATTAGCAAACAGCAGACAACACCAGAGCTCTGAGTAGCGATGGCTCTCGAACCATTAATCTCGACCCACTGTGTCATCTGCACATCCGAGACTCTGGGACCGCACAGAGGAGAGCGAAGGGGAGGGGAAGGGAGGGGAGGGGAGCAGAGTGTGGTTGGGGGGGGGACTGAGCATGAGCTCAGCATGGAGCCAAGCTAGCGTGATCCAGATTTAAGGCTGTTTAGCATTTTGTACAATAGACATAGCTGTGTGTGTGTGTGGGGGGGGTAGGTCTGAGAGTTATGGCGCTATGATTTCTATACTGCTATAATGAGATCAGCACTGTAGCAATAACACGTTTTTTTAAAAATAAGAAAAGCGTAACTTACCTGAAAACATAACCAAAAACAGTGAATAATAAAGAGTGAGAGAAAGAACTGAGATCATGCTCTTGAGAATAAGACCAAAAGTGTGAAGGAGGAGCGGTGAGCAAGCTAGTGCTGGTGGACCTGAGGGCACGAGTGGGTAGCTAGACTTCTGAGAAATAAGCTGTGAGACTGTTTGTTTAGAGTTCGGTAATACAAAAGAAGAATTTTAAAGCTAACACTTTGTGAAGAATCAGATATTCCGTCCTGAACTTTTGCATTTGTCATCGCTTAACAAGCTATTGGACTTTACTGTTCGATCATTTTCTCATTTCCTTCCCTTGTTTCTCTTTTACACAAATCCTTAGTACTGTATTATTTACTGCATGATGTCCGTTATAGAAAATACCTAGTACTTAAGCGTATTTGTGTATCGTTGAGTCATATTGTGATCAAAATGCATCGCTTCCTGAATGTCTGGAGGAAGGGGCAGTGCAAGGCTGTAATTATTCTGCCCATTATTTCTAAGCTGGAGGCCGCCAAGCTCGAGCGACTTAAGGTGGAGCCTTCGCCCGACTGTGCCTTCTCGCTAGGAGTGGGTGTGGCACACTCCTCCTGCCCCGGCCCTGCCCACAGGCATGGCCCATCTGCCATTCTGACCATTCTGAATGTCACCCTATAATGCTACAAGGACAGAAAGATACCCTTACTGGCCTGAGTCCGCGAACTGCGGGGCTGGCGAGTGGATGATCGGAACCAATCTCGGCTTCAGGAAATGAATCCCGGGCTATGTGGTTCATTTACCCTCAGCTCCGAGCCAAGCAACTACATGAAGGCACCTGAGCGAACAAGTACGGAATCACATGGTTCATTTACACTCCCCTGGCAACTGCACAAGGGAGCTGGTGGAGGTGAGTGGTGGCGAGGGAGATCCAATCTATCCCTATTTTGTAGGCCCCCACCTACCGAACCTCAGGTTTTTGCCTTACTCCCCCATTGATATTCAAAGAAGCACCTGCTTCCCTTACTCCGTTTCACCTAACGGACAGTGCAGTGTGTGCTGGAAAAAACAATCCCCCTCGTCCATTGCGCTGGGGGCATCAATCACCCCGGTGCTACCCACAGAGCCTGTTTCCCGACTGCCAGTGGTAAGCGATCGGTTTGCATGCGGCAACGCAGGGGCCGATGTGAGCAAAAGGTCATGATGCTTCTGAGAGTGAGTGTCACTCCCAGCCAGTCTGTTAAAGGGTCGGAAGCAGGTGCCGATGATTAAACCTTATATCAACCCCTACGCCACCACGAGAAGCTAAGGTGTTGATTAAGCGCTTAATGCCACCTGCTGGTTCGCTGCCATCCTTCCATGGTCTCACGACTCCCCCCAGTGTTACACCATGGAGCGGCAGGACTCCTAACGAGACTAATATTTCTGCGCCGTAGAAAATTGCTTCGTGTCATTGCTCGAACAGTTTTGTACCTAAAATGTTCTTCCCTTTACCTTATAAATGGTACAATAAAAGATATTTTCACCCACAGAAGTTATATTTTATTGTAAGAGCCATAGAAATGGTAGAATCACGTAAACGTTGTTTTGCAGAATTAGGTTTGGGTTGAATTATTTGTGCTGGAGAGGGGCCATTATTGAGACACGGGGGTCAAAGCCCTGTGGTATCACACAGACACGATTGGCCGCGCTCTGACTGAGCCTTATGGGATAAGTTTTGGACCATCCCTGAGATCAGCGCAGTAGTGAGGAAATAAAAAAAAGCGCTGGTATTGTTCACTGTACACAGCATCATAAATGCTTAAATCCGTCCTGCGGCGCGTTTAGAGCGGTGATGGTCAGAGGCTTGGCTGAGCCCTCAGGCTGCTGTGATTCATTAGAGGGCTCGTTTCGAAACACTGTAATTACAACCTTTCTCAATTCACTAATCGCTGAGGCCAGAAACAGCTTTTGAGCTCATCTGAAGCCCTGCCATTTTGGGTGTGCTGTGTGGCCAAACTTGTTAAACATGAAGACGTGAATTTTTATGACATATGATATATGGTTTGATAAACATTCCGTTTCGCTGAGGTTACAGATACAAAGCTTAGGTTTCCATGCAGTGTAATCCGCATAGAATTGGATTGATAGTTCACTCACAACAGGAATCTGACTAAAGTCAATTTGCACGATGTAGGTCCTGCTTTATGTGATCCAATAATGGAAAGAGTAATGGCCATGTAAATATATGTATCTCATTACGTTTACCTTCACGATTTCCACTTAGTTATGCAGCACAGAGGGCATGAAAAACCAGTCTCAGCAGGAAACTTTAAAGGGCTTTAAAATACCTTTAAAAGGTTGCAAACTACAGTAATTATCTTTACAAACAAGTTAAGCAAACATGTGACAAAATGTTTTTCTAGCACACGTTAGAATGTTGCAGAACATGAATTCAAACTCCTCCTCCCCTTTGAGACAAATAAGTTGGTGCAATCAGGTGCATTTGAAACTGAACCACGTCCACTTGACCGAGGCAGAAAATCTGCCAGCCTAATAAACTCTTTTTAGGTGAGTGACACCCCCCCCAAGAGAGAGAGAACACGTCTCCCGGCAACCAACATCATACGAGAAATCATAAGCTCACAAATTTCTACAAGCGACAGGCCTAAGACTTGAAAACCTTCCCTTAAATCATTAGCCTTTAGTGCTTCTGCCATGAATTTGGCCCCAGGGCTGATACGGTGTTAACCACAAATTATGTACGTATGAATGGTGTGATGCTGAGCCTTCATCAGAGATTCATTTCACATAGCCACTTTGGATCTGATTGCTATTTAGCACAGCTGTAAATCGTTGACCTTCGTTTTCTTCCAGACTGGCAGAAATCCACACGTATGCATAACAGTAGATAAATAAATGGATAGACTTAATAACTCGTCCCATTATTGGCTGAAGCCATGTTAAATATTTGCAAGAAGGTTACAGAAACTGATGAAGCCGTGATGTGTGCTTGTTATGTTTGGAGCATAAAAAAACATCAGTGCTTTTATGTATCGTTACTTAAGTGCTGCTTTTGTGTGACTCACTCATGTTCAATCGGTACCCTTAGATTTTATTCCGTATTCACTAAAATATTTAAGAAGGTAAATCAGGGAGGTTTAGATTGAAAACCAGATTAGATTTTAATATCAGAACTGTTAATTTTTATTATAATTAATGGTATATAAAATCATAATTATTATGCTAATATTGTAATATTTATAATAATAATAATAATAATAATAATATAAACCAGCCACTAGGGGTCACTATCCAGTGTATCTTTTGTGCCGGTCCCAAGCCTGGGTAAATCGTGATGGTTGTGTCAGGAAGGGCATCTGATGTAAAACACTTTGCCAAAACTAACATGCGAGTTCATCTAACCAACATCATACAGGATCGGTCGAGGCCCGGATTAACAACGACCGGCACTGGTGCTGTTGACAAACAGAGTGCTGATGGAAATTGTGCTACTGTTAGTCGAAGACCACGAGGAAGGAAACGAGTGAGGAGACAAGAAGAGAGGAAATACAGTGTTCCCTCACTTATCGGGGGATCCGTTCCAGACCCACCCACAATAAGTGAATTTCCGCGAAGTAGCGACGCTATGCTTATTGTAGTAGCTATACATTAAGTACATTATTTTAAGTCTTGGCCACTGCTGAACAACCCTTTCAAAATAAAAGACTCTGCCTTTACCTAAATATATAGACTGGTGTGAAGTCTGTACATTTAGGTAAAGGTGGAGTCTTTTATTTTGAAGTATGTCATATAAGTGAAGTTACCCACAATAAAAAAGTATTTATGTCAATATTAAATATAGATAACTTAAATATCAATTAGGTAATTAACCCAAATGAAT
>JAVSBU010341957.1:0-17462 GCA_033118015.1 Loricariichthys derbyi | reverse complement strand
TGTGTGTGTGTGTGTGTGTGTGTGTGATCTGACATGCATTATCGAGAACCTCCCTCAGAAGCTCAAAGAGAACAGACATGACTCTAATGAGCTTTATTAGCGATGTTTATTACAAACCCTCGTAGCTTTCAGCTCACGCTCAAAACACTGCACTTAGAACATTTACGTGCCGGTGGTCCGGCTGTGGCTCACCATCTGTCTGCCAGCAACAAACCCACGTTCATACATGGAGTCACGTGCTCGTACGGTGCGTTACATCATTTGTGTCGATTGTGGCCGTCCGTGGTAAACTCCTGAACCAAATGATTGAAAATATTCACAGCCTGTTAGACTGGAGACTGAAATAAAAGATTTCTCAGACATGAATTGACCAACTAAATCAGAACTAAAAGTATGGAAGAAAATAGGTAATAAATAATGTAGGTTTTAAAACCAATCGAGAGCCAACGGAATTCGCAAGGTTGTGAACCAGGGAAGCTTCTAAAGCCTCTGTAGAAGCAGAGAGATGCAATCAAGCTGCTCAAAGGCCCAGCAGTGGCCCACTGAGCCCCGTCCACTGTCTACAAAGGCTAAAAACATAGACCAGTGAAGGTCTCACAAAAATAACCAGAAGGTTTGAAGAAGTAAACCCAAGAGTGATAGCTTGGCTGAGCTTTGATTTTTAACTTTGAACCCATCATAATACAGACTGCTAAGCCGCCACTCGATAAGCTGATCCAGACAGGCCTGAAAACCAAGAACCAACAGTTTTATCCAACTACAACTAAACAGCTCACAGAAAGTTTGGAGAGTTGTGGATTAGTGAAGCAGCCTAAGGTGCCTCTTACCTCTGTGGATGTAATTTACAACAGATGTAATCTTCTTACAAGGTACAGTTCCAAGCAGTTGTGAGTTTAAGGCCCAGCAGTGGCAGCTTGGCAGTAAACAGAAAGACTTTTTGAAGGTTTTGAACCAATAGAATATGAAGGAAGTCTTAATCACCAAGCCACCGCTAGGTAAGTTGGACCAGAGTTTTGGAAGCTTGAAAACCAAGCACCAGAGTTTTATCAGAGCAGAAATTCTTGACGAATTGCTGAAGGCTCTGTAGAAGATACAGAATGACTGCTCAAGATTCCAACAATGGAGCCAGAGGCTAAACCATGACTTTCCAATTGAGACTCCAGAGCATCAAACACCAGGTAAGATGGACCAGAGCATTTGAAGGACCAGAATTTTGTACTAGTCCTGGAGTTATGGAAAATAAGAGAAGACCAGTGAGATGTTTCTGGTTGCCGTGGTCAGAGAGGTGTGGTGGAGTGAGGGGGGTGTATAAGGATTGAGGACTGAGGTGGTGAGAGGTTCTCCCCAAGGGTAGCACCAGACTGTAAGACCGTATCCATCAGTGTCAGAAATGTGCCGAGGGATTTTGTTGCCGTTCCCTCACCGAAGCTGCTGCTGATGAGGATTTGCATGGTCGTTTGAGCCCAGTGTTTGGTTCTCATGCATCAGTTCTGTTCTTCATTTGTTTGTTTCTTCCTGTCATTATGACAAGCAGAATAAACTTCTTCACTTGAAGAGTGAAAAAAAAACTTCAGGCACGTTCTCTGAGCTCTGAGTTCCTCAGACCATGATGTTCTCAAATGGATTTTACTGGTAACATCTAGATTGTAGTTAATCCTTTAACGTTGTACGTTATTTTTTGGTAGAGCACTTTTTGGTCCTCACCAAGAAAAGAAGCAATGGAAAAATGATTTTATTAAATATTTATTTAATTAATAATTATTTAATAAATATCGAATAAAATAACATTTTTTCCATTGATTTTTTTTCTTGGTGAGGACGTTAAAGGGGTTAAAATTACACATAAAATTTATTTTTACCTTTAGTAATAATAATTGCCAGTAGTGCTCCAAAGATACCAGTTTTTTATGTTAATTGTTTTCTGAGTTCAAAAGGTACCAGTTCCAGGCCAAAAATAGTAGCAGTTTGGATATCAGAAGTTTTAGTTCAAGTATTCAAGGTTCCAGTTCCAGTACCAATGAATTTTTGTTAATTGTATTAAAGTACCAAATATACCAAAAGAGAGCAGTTTCAGTTTAAAAGGTACCAGTACCATTATTCCCATACTAAAGGTTGTAGCTGAAAAAGACCAAAGGTTTTAAGTCATATACACAAGGATCCCAGGAACTTCATATTTAAGTTAAAAAGAAAAAGGTTTTATTTTAAATGCAAAAGGTTCCAGTATCAGACAGATTGTTCTATAGCGGTACCAAATTATTCAGTCTAGTAATGAAAGTTTGAATTACATTACCAGATAGTGTTAATGGATATATAAACAGGTTCCAGTTTAACTTTAGGTCCAGAGAAGATCTCTGGAAATGGATGCAGGACCGTTAATCAGGCTGTGATGCTGCATGTTCCTCACACAGGAGCCAGAAGCTGCTGGACAGAAACCACATTGTTTGTTGTGTTTATTTCCACAAAACTTCATAAAACCGCAGAAATGCAATTTACACAATCGGCTCCGTTCCAAATGCTTGTGTTTACATTCAGGTTTCCGCTGGAGGGTTATTTTTAAAATTAGAAGCAAATCTAAAACCATTTGGGCTAAAACTGTGTAGCACGTATCAATAAAAATCTTCATGTTTCATATTGAACACTGTCCAAATTGTGTTCCAGTATTAAATCCATTACATCCTGTAATAAAACTAACTTACATTTTTTACTTAGAAACACATTTTCAGATAAGGAGAATTTGAAACATGTGGCTGATTCAGCTTGACTCATTGAATCTTTCGACTTTATCATCTGACGACTCAGCGTTTGAATCAGTGAATCATCTGGTTAGGATTAAAACTCAGCCCATTTTGTTTAGTGAAGCAGTGTTTGAATTAGAGAGTCATTTGGTTATAATTAAGAGTGTTGCTTATTTATTTAGTGAGTCAGTTTTGAATTAGGTGAATCATTTAGTCATAAACAAGATTCACTCCTTTAACACTCAGTAAATCAGTGTTTGAGTCTGAATATGATCAAGATTCAATTCTCTTCTTCATCAGGTCAGTTTTATATATAATAATATATATATAATAAATAATTATATATAACAAACTTGGGTTTTGGTTGTTCAGGAATCAGTGTATAAATCAGGGAATTTATCATTTGTTCCTAATAAAGAGATTTAGCAGTTTTTAGAGTCTTTGTTTTGAGCCAGTGTTTGAATCAGTGGTATATTGATATTTAGAATTATATAACAGGACATCAGCTTTTGTCTCAGTACCAAAAATTACCAGCACAAGTATTTAGAAGAAAAACAGTGCCAAAGTTTCCTGGTCCATTATTTAAACTCCAGTCCCATGATTCTTCTTCTCATGCAAAATATTGTCTGTTTAGTACCAATGATGCTGGTTCCAGTACTAAATGTTCTAGAATCAGTATTGAAGTACTTACTTTGGAGCTTGATGCTGGTACTGATGCTGGTACTGATGCTGGTACTGATGCTGGTACTGCTGATGGTAGCTGATGTTGGTACTGATACCGCCTGTTGTTGGATAAAGGTGGTGATGATTTTTTGGTCCATTCCTCACTCCCTTAAATATGTATTCTGTTAGTTAGAAGGTTATTTCTGTGACCTGCGTGACCTCGGCTAATCTGTTTCAGCGGCGTCACATCTCCGTGAAACATGATGTTCACATCTGGGCTTCACCTTCTGGGGATGTTGTAAGGCTTTGAGCGTCTGCTCTTGATCAGTCTGACGGCTTTTAACTCAGCTTCTGCTCTGATTAGTGAGCGGTATCATCAGCAGAACATCTGTATGGGTCACGTCCTCAAATGCTTCTTCTATCTTTGGAAAAACAATCATTCTTACCTTCCCTCTGAAATCAGTTTAGAACATAATAATAACATGAAATAAAAAAGGCTATAGGCTCAGTGCTTGAAAACAGTCTTCTAATCAAAAGCTTAAAGGTCGTCTCATTACTCACAGTGCTGTTATTATAAAAGATTATCACGTATTATCATGTTTAAATCCTTTTACACTTCCAGCCAGATTAGAGCCTGACATTAAAAGCAGGGTTCAGTCCATCTGTAACATGTGTCTTATTTACAGAAAGTAAAACAGCATGTACTAAACAAAGCCGTACGGTGGATTTTAACGAGCTCTTCCTCTTTTTACACACATTTGTTACTTGTTAGCGTTTACATATTCCGTCCTGTGAAGTGGAGAAAGTTTGTGTCGCGTCACACCTGACTATTTAACTAATAAAGATCGACGCACGTCCGTTTCCTCCAGCTGCTCTGATTTTCTTTGATCTAGTGTGTGTGTGTGTGTGTGTGTGTGTGTGTGTGTGTGTGTGTGTGTGTGTGTGTGTGTGTGTGTGTGTGTGTGTGATCACACCTGGTGTAGTATAATGCCTAATTGCCAGATATATTCACCTGAATAAAAGAAGAGGTGGTCCTATGCAGGGTATGTGGAATTTTGTCCTTTGTGATCAGTGTTTCCATTTATAGCCCAAAAATTCAGTCTGAATGCTGCCACCTTCTTCTCAATGCATACTACAGTCGTTACAGTGTCTGTTTTAAATGTGAGCTACTTGACTAGCATTTAGCTACCTGGCTAGGTGGTACTAGAATGGCAGGATGCATATTCACAGATCATTGTAAAGTAAAGCTTATAGAGATTGTTTATGTAGGTCTGTTTGATGCATTTGTGTGTGTCCTTCATTTGTTCGTAAGGGAAACAGAATCAGGAAGCTGAGATAAAAAACAGTAAAGATACAAAAACACTGCTAACGCCCTTGGCCTGTATTCGAATTTAGACGGGAAACAGTTTTGCTGTTAGCGATGAAGACATGAGCGACGACGTCTGTCAAGAGCGCTATTTTAGTGGACCCACATAGATTCTCTATCATCCCTGCTTCCTCTACTGACACTGTATTGATGACTTCCTACCGAGACGCCGAAAAGATTGGGCGCAATGGGACTCATGCTTCCTTGTTCACTTAAAATAATCCTGAATTTGGTCCATAAATACCGCTCAGATCACACACAAGCATACACTCATGCATGCATACGCTCATGAAGAATTACACATTCATAGGAGAGGAAGGAGTTTTTACAGGTGAGAGACCGGATTGCAGTAGGCCTACCTGCTACTTTTCTATTGGGGACATTTTGAGAATTAATGGATATGAGTTGAATGTTTCTGCTGTATTATTATTTTATTATACATTTGTCTATTACAACATATATAATTATGTAACTACTATAAGGGAATCATTAAATAATTGTAAGGGTAAGGCTGGAGGTACTGTACATCAATGAGGAATGTAGGTTTGGGCTCTGTGATAAACCCTGGGATTTTTATTGTTAATTTACACATGTCACAATATATTATAGCACCCGATTAACTTTCGTAGAATAGGTTTTCTGGGAATGTGTTTTCCCGCTACTCTTACTAGGAGGTTAAAATGGGAAAAAGCTCAACTTTTAACATAATCATAAGATTAATCTAAAGCATGTCTTTGGACTGTGGAAGGAAATCAGACCACCCAGTGTAACCTATCCAGACACAGAAATGACTGTGAGGCAACAGTGCTACCCATAGAGCCGCCGATTATTACTTTTAATGCTTCCTATTTTTTCATTCACGTTATTATTAATATTATGCTTGTCATAATGGGACATCAGCTTTCCATTATAGGTGCCATATAGCTCCAGAGACCTAGGTTTGATCCTAAGTTTCAATGTCTGTTTGGCATGTTCTCTTAGTGAATACCTTCAAGTTCCATGGTCAGTGCAATGTTATCAATTGTCCCTATGTGGGAAGAAGTGTTAATGAGAGAAAGATTGTGCTGGAGTGGTGTATTGGGTCCAATATTTCTATGCTAGTTTCTGGAACAAATATGAGATCCGGATATGGGCCACCAATGTTGAAGAATTTAATGAAAATGTTGGTTCTTAATGACAGACAATTCAAGTGATATAATTATTTAAAACGGCTTGTTTCATTAACTTAAGTGATGTAGTAACTGTGGGATTGTTGTGCTTTAGTGGATACAGCGCTGGACTTTGATAGAGCTGCTATTGTCTGGCCCTTAAACAATGTCTTTAACAGTTCAGCTCAGTTGTCACTGCTCTAATGAAAAGACGGATAAGGATTGGCAACTCTGTCTGAGAAAAACTTTGTATTGTAGGTCGATGTCAATGTAATTACATATGTAAATGAATAGGGTTCTTCATCTATTCTAGCAGGGTTGTAGTTAGATGGTGGACCCTTGGACTGTAGAATAATTGTGCTAGAATGGCAAAATGAAGGGCATACAAAACATTTTATAAGAGCATCTGATTAGTACTTTATTCATGCAAATGTAATTGAATTTATAGTGCTTACAAGATTATGGTTTGGTCTGCAGAAGCTATGACTATGATTTGTATCCCCTTAAACTACTTTCAAGGACTATGTCAAAAATAACTGCAGTAAATACCAACTAAAATATGTCTTTTTTTTCCAAGAGCTAAGACAATGTAATCAGTGTTTACTGTGAACATCCTGGATTTTACTGGGTGGGTATCTTTATTTGGACATTATGATGGACTTAGTTCGACAGACTTGTTTGAAAACACGGAAGAAAATTAGATAAGGTTGGCATAATTCCAGCCAGCTCACGGCATCCTTTTATTTAAAAGAATGAGTATTTGGATATATGTGTACAGCAGTAATATGCAGTGGCAGCTTAGGTTTTTAATATTTAATTTTCTTTAATATTGGATAGGATGCTGCTGATGGACGCTTAAGGAATTAATCCAAAGTTTTTTAAAAGGTTTTAAATTCAGCTCACTGCAATACATGAGCAGCATATCAGTACCACAAAAAGGTGATGAAGGAGATTAATAGCTCATTAACAGCAATTATGTTGTTAATTGATCATTAATTATGTATAGTATAGCGCACTTGGTTAGTGCAGTCAACTAACAGCTTGTAGGTCCTTTGTTCAATCCTGTCTGCATGTGTGGAATTTGCTGTCCTCCCTTAGTCCATGTGGGTGTACTCCGGGTGCTCCAGTTTCTTCCCACACGCAAGCATTAGGTTAATTGGTTACTGTAAATTGGTCCATGATTAGTGTGTATGTATAACCTGTCTGTCATTAATATAGCCTTTGACACTTCACACTACAGCCATTGGCGTACACAAATGCAATCACTCCTTTTTGCCAATCGTTAACATCTTTCTGACCGATTTTCACACATGGAATGAAACAATGACTGTAACTCTTCTCAATCTATGAATCTCATCTCACACCTGATCATCCTAATGCAGTGCCATCTGCAGGAGCCTGAAGGTAAGGTGACTAAGGTGACGCACAAGGTGACTCATTTTTTGCAGGGAGTATATTAGGTTACACTGGTTCCCAATGCTGAGCCTCTTTGTTTCATATCCTTCACTAAGGCAACAAATATAATATGATATTTTTCTCTCTCAGAGCTTGGAGGAGCGGTGTAATCGAATCCTGAAGGAGATGGAGTGTTCACTGACTGCACGGGACCGAGTGGGAATTCAGGATTTTGTCTTGCTGGACGCCTACACCAGCGAGAATGCTTTTCTGGACAACTTGAAGAAGCGCTTCAATGAAAATCTCATATATGTCAGTTCTACCTGCCATAGAAGTTATTAAGTACAGTTTTTCCATACAGCCATTTCTTAATGTAGCATATGGAATCGGTACTACATGGTTTTTTGATATGGAAGTTAATTTAAGTGCCAAATATAGAGTATATAATAATGCTAAACTGTTCTGATTACCTGTTTGGGTATACACAGATATAGCAATATACACCCATAAACTAAAACATTATGACCAGCTGTATGAATCCCCGGATGTAGAGTTTCCCAGCAGAACTCTCTGTCCACTGGGTTGCCTTCTTCTCACAGTGCATCCTGGTGCCATCACTTCCATAGTTACATGATCCAGATGTACCCATTTGGATTTACCTGGACTTTATCAGACCAAACAGCCATCTTCCATTGCTTCATAGTTTTTTTCTGGCACTTGTATAACCATTGTTGTTACTTTTGATGGTGGACAGGAGATTGGAATGTCCCTTTTAAATCTATTATCCCTGGGCATCCAATACCCTGATGCAGGTTTGTGAAATGTCCCTCTTTGGCCCACTGCTGGGAGGTACTCACCATAGCTGACATAAGCGTTGCATTTCTGAGATATTCTGAAATCGTCCCATGAACAGAATAACATGGCTCTTGGCAAAGTTGCTCCTGTCCATTTTTCCCAAACCCAACACGACAGTAGGACAACTAACTCTTCCTTACTGCACTGTACTGGGTAACATGTCCTACATTTTGACAAGCACAGTTGTAACAAGATAATCAACTTTATTCATTATCTGATCTGTGATCAGTCATAATATTTTGGTTCATCTGTGCTCATAGCCATAGCTCAACCTGAACATAAGGCACAATATCCTCATCAGGAATCTATTACTTATATTGTTCTCTGTTTTCTTAACCAAATATAAGCTTCATGATGTGTTATTCTTTTTGTCTAGACTTACATCGGGACCCTGCTGGTCTCAGTTAACCCCTATAAGGAGTTGGGGATCTATACCAAGAAGCAAATGGACATATATATGGGAGTCAACTTTTTTGAGCTGCCACCTCATATGTAAGTTTTGTTTTAAGCCAGTAGGACTAAATGCACCACTAATATCATTATTGGAAATTTCGAAACAATTCTTTTGGTTATTTTTCTTAGCTTTGCTCTTGCTGACAATGTCTACCGCACCATGATCAGTGAGAACAACAACCACTTCATCCTCATCTCTGGAGAGAGCGGTGCAGGCAAAACTGAGGCATCTAAAAAGGTCCTTCAGTTCTATGCGGTCAGCTGCCCCAGTTCTAGAGAGCTGGACAATGTGAGAGATCGTCTACTTCTGTCCAACCCTGTGCTGGAGGTCAGGACTCTTTAGTATCTCATCATGGTGATCAGCATGGAAGCAGTAATACTGTAGAGTCCACTAACAATGTGTCTGCTTGTGTAGTTATGAAAAAGAAATTCAGTTTTAAGAATGTGAAGGTGAAAGAAATAGAAATATTTGGCATAGTGTCACATAGAGGAACCCCTGCTCTGCTTATGTTCCACAGACCCAGTTTCCAAAATTTGAGGATCTCTGACCTCACCTTACCAGAGGTGGGATATGAACCAGAGTGGCTATGTTCCACCAAGTTAAAGCTTTGTCTGTCCATTAGGCCTGCCTCATCAGAAATAATCCGAGTTCCTCAGGTCTGAGGTTGCTGGGTTTGCAACATGAACAGACCAGTGGTGCTCCCACATACACATAAAATACATAGTAGTTGTACATTAATTAATGAATACTTAATATTTTAATGGTGAATAATAACTAGGATTATTCATTACAGGCTTTTGGGAATGCCAAAACACTGAAAAACGATAACTCCAGTCGATTCGGAAAATACATGGACATTCAGTTTGATCATCTGGTAACTTTTTCTCTCTTTTTCCTCATGCCCTTTGTTTCCCTCATACCATTTGCCATTTGTTAGAGTATGAAGAGCATCATATACTTTCCGGACAAAATGTTATATTCAGTGACTGAGCGTACCTAATAGTGTGTAATATCTTGATAACTTTTGACAAGAATTTCTTGTAGACTTGAATTTTTGTCACTGTTGCTAGACCCATATGATCATATGCTCCAATATACCTGCAAATTCAGCTACTTCCTTCACACTATGGCCTCTGGAACACCCAAATCGCTCTTTTTTGACAATCATTAACATTTGCTTTGCAACCCATTTTCCACACATTTACATTCACTGCCACCTCTTCTGTGAATCCCGTTGACTACTCTGTAGGTATTTATAGCCGCAAGCTAGCTTGTGCAACCCCATATGCAACCCTGAAGTTACTACCACCTTAAGCGTGCAACGGGACACATTTTTTGTCCAGAGAGCTTATAGTCAACTTTAAACTCCATAAATAGTGCAAGTTTGACCTTGGAGGAGTTCTGGAGCCTATTCTGGAATTTAATGTGTGCAGGCAAAGTGTTTTCTGGTGGAGGAATGAGGGACTGTTAACATTTAGGAATCAAATCCACAATCAAGTAATTATTCCTTGTTTCCATACAGGGATCTGCTGTTGGTGGCCACATATTGATTTATCTCCTGGAGAAGTCCAGAGTGGTTCATCAAAATCATGGCGAGAGGAACTTTCATATTTTCTATCAGTTAGTTGAAGGGGGAGAAGATGAGCTTCTTCGTTGGCTTGGTCTTAAGCGAAATGCTCAACATTATAGGTACCTCGTTCAGGTAGGTGGTTGTTCATGTATATAGTACAATTATCTGTAAAAGTAATAGTAATAGGTCACCATTAGATATGTTGTTTTAACAATAATATAATGACCGTTATATATAATTACTTCTCAGTATCAAAACAAAATGGCTTCTGTAGGTTTAACTTAGTAATTTTTTCAGACACATATCAATACACAAGCTTTACTACCTGCTCAAAACACGGTCACCACCTGTGAGGGCGGAGCTATGATCTGGGGTTGCCGCTGCAGTTCTAGGTCACGTATAGGTTATTCCATCAATGCATTTTTCCTTCCCTGATGGCAAGGACATATTCCAAGATGACAATGACAGGATTCATCAGGCTCAAATTGTGAGTGAGTGGGTCAGGGAGCATGAGACATGATTTTTCACACCACAGAGTCCAGATCTGAACCCTGTTGAGAATCTTTGGGATGTGCTGGAAAGACTCAGATTGGCCCAATTTAGCATAATCAATTAACCCAATGCATCTTTGGACTGTGGGAGGAAACCCGAGAACCTGGAGTAAACCCACGCAGAAAATACCCAGGCCACTTCCCCCAGGGATAAAACCCAGTGATACTCACTGAGCCACCATGCCACACCTTAAGTCAGCATTTAGTGTGACCTTGAAAAAGTTGCTTCTGGGCTGCTACCCTTCCAAAAAGACCATTCCTTAACAAACTTATTTAGGTTGTACAAGAGTCAACTTTTCATCCCAATGAACCTGCCAAATGCTGCTATTGCTCAAGTGTAATGGGAGGTCGCACTAAATATGTGCCACTGTAGCCTTTAGGCCACTGTAGGCTTTGTTAATTAGCTGATTAATTAAATTAGGTGTGTTAAATGAGCTGGATACGTTTGTAGGTTTGTGATCGCTAAGGCATGGGTCTCTTTGCTCATGAAGCACTCTTATTAACACTCTTGAGGACTTCTTTTGGTTTTGAAGGGGGCGTGTGCCAAAGTGAGCTCCATTAATGATAACAGTGATTGGAAGACAGTGCAGAAAGCTCTGTCTGTTATTAACTTCAGTGAGGAGGACATTGAGGTACTCTACTTTCTCACAATACTATTAAACTCATTAATGCACCGACAGGGTGAATTACTGTATGATCATTTTCTCCTCTTGGCTCCTTGCAGCATTTGTTTGCAGTCATTGCCAGCATCCTCCATCTTGGAAATGTTCAGTTTGAGGCTAGTAATAGAGGCTACGCCACGCTGCACAGCACTCAGGAGATCCATTGGATATCTAAGGTCTACAATAACTTTTTAAAATAAATAAAATACATTGAATATAATTCAGTTACACATGATAAAACACATCCTGTTGAGTACGTCCTGTACAGAATATTTTTTTCTTCTTTCTTTATATCTTCCTCTCTGTCGTCCTTCAATCTTTTATCAATTCTCATATTCGCCCTTCCTAATTTCATTTATCTTTCTATTTTCTTTCTTTCCTTTTAATTCATTGTTTTTCTTCTTACTTCATTTTTTTCCTTCCTTTCTTCTTTATTTCTTATGCCTTCTTTGCATCCATGTATCCTTCCTTCTTTCCTTCCTTGGTTGAATTTTTATTTTTTCCTTAATTCCATTTTTCTACCTACCTCTGCTCATTTATTTCCTTCCGCTTTCCTTTCGTTAAGTCCATCCTTTCCTCTTTTCACCTTTCTTTTGTTTTTATTTCTTCTTTGTTCTTTCCTTTTTACCTTCTTCTTTCCATTCATTTCTTACTTGCTTCCTCATTTATTTCTTACCTTTCTTTTTACCTTTTGCATTATCCCCTCCTCTGACCATCAAACCTTCCTTCTTTCTTATGTCCTTTCTTTTTACTTTTATCCCTTTTTTTACTCTTTTCATCCCCCATGCTCCCTAACATTCCCTCCTCCCTCCTTCCTTCCTTCCCTCCTTCCTCCCTTCCTTGCTTCCTTCCTTCTTTTCTTCTATCTTACAGTTGTTGGGGATTCCGGCTGTTGTGTTACAGGAGGGTTTAATGCACAGAAAAATTGAAGCCAAAGCAGAGGAGGTACTCAGAGCAACAATCAGCAACCATTTCATAATGTTTTTTTCATAGGCACATAAAACTAACAAAATTTCCTTTCCTTTACTTCTCCACTCATAGTCTTTAATGCATGTGTTTAAATTTCACATCAGATGTTTTACTTGTAGACCCTGTGTCATACATTACCTTAAACTATTATTTTCAGGTTCTAAGTCCCTTCTCTGTGGATCATGCAAAATATGCCAGAGATGCTCTAGCCAAAGCCATCTACGATCGTACGTTCACATGGCTAGTCAATAAGACCAACGATTCACTGGCAAACAAGGCAAGTTTCTCTAAACTCGGCTGAGATCTGAACATATGACCATTTACACATTTTCTTTACTAAAAAGATAAAATGTTTAGTGATGAACAAAATGCTCATAATCAAACTCCATTCCAGGACTCAAGAAGGAAAATGGTGATCGGTCTGCTCGACATCTACGGATTCGAAGTATTCGATGTGAATAGGTGAAAGCTCCAGCTAGGTTAGGTTTTATGAGAAGAATTCTATGGTACTCTTTGAAAAGGGGGGTAATTAGGTTGGAAAAAGGAATAGCATAACCAGTCTTCTTATTATCATGTCAGGACAGGCCCTGTGGACACATCTGTGCCACTGAACAAATAAATAGCACAACTCCACCCTTAGTTTCTGATGGAGGTTCAAACAAAGCTGACAAATCAGGTTATTTGAACTATATCTGGCACCAACATAAGATCTGAGTCCTGAGGCCTTATTTATAAATGATCTAAACTGCCTGGCCAAAAAAGTTCACCACGGTGCTATGATCTGGGGTTGCTGCTGTATTTGGTCAGGTCTCAGTTCAGCAGCATTATAAGCCTAAAGAATGAGGTCAGCTGATACCTGAATATACTGAACCACCAGGTTATTCCATCAATTGATTTTTCTTCCCTGATAGCACAGCCATATTCCATGATGATCCAGTGCTAGAATTCATGGGGCTCAAATTGTGAGAGAGTGGTTCAAGTAGCATGAGACATCACATGGATTTGCAACCATAGAGTCCAGACCTGAACCCCATTGAGAATCTTTTTGTGCTGGAGAAGGCAGTGGATCCAAATCTCCCATCATCAATACAAGATCTTGAGGAAAAATTAATGCAGCTCTGGACAGAAGTAAATTCCGTGATATTACCACAGCTTGTGGAAACGACGCCACAGTGAACGCATGCTGTAATCAAAGCTAAAGGCGGTCCAACGAAATATTAGAGTGTGTGACCTTTTTTTTGGCCAGGCAGTGTATTATATGGTTATTTTCTTCATGAATCCTGAACTTAAGTTACTCCATACATAGGAAGAACTCCATTAAGAACTCCACACTTAGGTGGAGTCTTGGGTCACCACGTGCCCCATCCAAAAATAAAAATGATGTGAGGAATTAATCTGATAAATCTTTTAGCATTATCCATTCCTGGCCAGTCCTGGCATTGTGGAGCACAAGAATTTATCCATTCCTGGCCAGTCCTGGCATTGTGGAGCACAAGAAGCATTCAGTCTTGCCTGAATGCCAACATCTGCAGCTTTCATCTGATCATTATTTCTTTGACTTTAAAAAGTATTATTCAAATTGTGCTACATCCATTTTGTTATGACATGCACAGGTTTGTGTAAATGTGGTTATTTGTGTCTAATCAGTTTTGAGCAGTTCTGCATTAATTACTGCAATGAAAAGCTGCAGCAGCTCTTCATCCAGCTCACCATCAAATCGAAGCAGGTGGAGTACGAGATGGAAGGAATTGAGGTGAGTACATACTTCTGAGGTATCAGCATACACGTTTCTTGTTTATTTTCTTACCTGCACTTACTGCCTTGTTTCAGTGGGAGCCTGTACAATACTTTAACAACAAGATCATCTGTGACCTGGTGGAGGAGAAACACAGAGGCATCATTTCAGTTTTGGTGAGCAAAACAGTGTCTAAGAATCTGTAACATTTATTTATATCTCATATGACATTCTCTGCTGTTTGGTTTTTGATACAGGATGAAGAGTGTATGCTTCCGGGAGAGGCCACAGATCTGACTTTCCTAGAGAAGTTGGAGGAGAAGATGGCAGGACATCCGCATTTTGTGACGTGAGTCAAGACTGAAAAAGGGACCCATCCTCCTTGGGCTTAATGATATATATATAATGTAAGAATGTAAGAATCAACAAACATATACAACCAATAAGTTCAGAGAAATACCTCGAACAAACAAACCAAACGAATACAATCAGATAATTATACATTGCTATAGTTCAGTGCATAAAGTCCCCCATCTGTCCGACTGAAGGAGGGAGAGAGTTACTGTCCTCTGCACTCCGGGTGTGGTGGGGCTGGTAGTTAAGGTCTGCTCGGGTGGAGATGAGGCAGAAGAGTATCTCATTGTGAGACCAGGATGGATAAACACCACAGCACACACTGCATTGGGCACTGGAACATGGGCTAAGAGAGAAAAGAGGAAATGTAGTTAGGTATTGCTAAGAGAACAAAATCTATTGACGATAAAAACTTTGTAGCATTTTGTGTAGATTCAAATCTGTGTCTGGAAAAGTCTATAGCACTTTTTACAATGAAGTCTTAAAGCAGATTTACAATTTTATATTATCTATATATTATAATATTTTACATTATCTTCTAGTATCTAAGGCCAATCATAAATTGAGCAAGCTTTGGGTGATAGTGACATGGAAAACTCCTTAAATGTTATAAGGATGAAACCTTGGGATCCAACCTCCTTGGGTGGCTTAGATGACATAGGTAAGACTCAGTAAGACCATAATAGCCTAATAATTAAGGTACTGAATTTTGGAGCAGAAAGTCCAGGGTTCAAATCCACCTCAGCCAAGCTGCCATATTTCTTGGATTGTAAGGTTGTAAGTTGCTCTGGATACAGGTGTCTGCTAAATATAGTGTAAATGTGTTAACTCTGTTTGTTCTGTTTATTATTAAACTACTTTATATGAATTCATTCAACTGATTAGACCATAAAAACAGCTGAAACTGTTCTTTACGAGCTTTAGCCATGATACTCAATCAGAGGTGTTTCTGATCTGCAGACACAAGCTAGCTGACCAAAAGACTCGTAAGTCCTTGGGTCGAGGCGACTTCCGTCTCCTCCACTACGCTGGCGCAGTCACCTACAACGTCTCTGGTAAGACAGGATTTGCTCTGAAAGCTCTGAAAGAGTGTAATCTAAATCTACTGAGTTGATTTAAGCGCTGATCCCTTCTATTATCAGGATTCCTAGACAAGAACAATGATCTTCTGTACAGGAACATTAAAGATGTAAGTGTCCACAGATTTAATTATTATTAAGATGTTAATTCAGTTGCATGCTTAAAGGTGTGGTCAATTAATTTAGAATCACTACATATGTATATACATATACATATACACTGTATATGTTGACCTTCTCATTGCATTCCATTAGCTGTGGTTGGAGGAAAAAGTCAGCAAGAGTTGTAAACAAGAGTGTGGCCCATTGACATCTAACCAGTTAGGGCCCAGGTTGGCCAAATATGTTGTACATATGGGCAGCACGGTAGCTTGGTGATTAGTATGTTTGCCTCTCAGCACTAGGGTCCCGGGTTCAAGTTTCCAACTGAGTAGTTTCCATGTTCTTTCCGTATTTGCTGGGTTTTCTCCAGGAGCTCCAATTTCTTCTCAGTCCAAAAACATGGCATTTAGGTTAACTGCTCATTCTATGTCGTCCTGGTGCGAATGTATCTGTATACCAAGCAATGGATGGTGGTCTTTCCTGGGTGTTATCCCCTCCTCCTTCCCTGAGCCCAATGTAGCACCCCAAAGACATGGTAAAGCGTCCTTGGGTTCGAGAAAGCCTCCATGTAAGTTTAATTCATCACATAAATTCTTGGAGGAACTCTAAAGGGAGAGTCCTTGTTTTGGATTTGCATTCTATAGTGTTGTATTCTAATGACTTGTGAATTGAGAAGATACATCTGACCATACACTACTGGTGGGTCTTTTTCAGGTCATGAGGCAATCAAAAAACCCAATTATACTACAGTGTTTCCCCATCACAGAGCCAGACAGCAAGAAACGCCCTGACACAGTAAGTAGGCTAAAAAGACATGTTCTATTCTACTAGACTGATAAACGCTATCAGCACTTTGTCCAAAATCCACTCTAACACACGCACTAATGTATAGTAATAACAGGCCTCAATTGCCAAAACGTAGACCCCTGATCTGCAGTGTAAATAGTAACTACTAAGTTTCTGTAATGAACAGGTGGCCACCCAGTTTAAGAGCAGCTTGGCTGGTCTGAGCGAGATCCTCATGTCAAAGGAGCCGTGGTATGTGCGCTGCCTGAAACCCAATGACGGCAAGCAACCTGGTGAGTATTTCACGTTACACCAGCATTTAGTCATGCTGAATGTTTTACAGCATGGTAGCTTTTTCCCAACTCTCACTCTCCTGTTAACCTGCAGGCCGATTCGACGAGGTCATGGTCAGGCATCAGGTCAAGTACCTGGGTCTGATGGAGCATCTGAGAGTGAGGCGTGCAGGCTTTGCTTACCGCCGAAGATACGAGATCTTCCTTAAAAGGTGTGCGTAGACTTTTAGAACTGAATACTGGTTTAGACTCAGACAGTAATTCTATGCTCATGATCAGAAGCAAACAGGACCAGCTCTGAAGTCAGAGTATTAAATGTTACAGTATTACTGCACGTGTGTGATAGGTTACAACTGATGAACAATTAAATGAATGGCTGGATGGATAAGGTTGGACGATAAGGTTTGCTGTGTTGCCTCTTTGCCAGCAGAGGGTAGCAGAGATGTGTAGTTAAAGATGGTGCTATGGCGATGTCTAGTGGCTATGTCATCGTAGCACTTCCGTGTCCAAGCCAAACCGCAGTAGCAATGCTGTGTTGTGTCCCGTGTTGTAATAACAGAAATGATGTCAATAAAACGGTATCCTACTACCGCTTTCCTCTGGACGAAACCTTAAGTTTCCTTAGAAATAATGAGGCGAGTCCATAATCCTTACCTTCGCCTCTATTTATTCCTAGTTTTCTAGGCCGTATATCGAATACCTCCGAACACCCTTTATAAGTGCACTACCTAGGGTATAAAATAAA
>JAVSBU010341947.1:0-10562 GCA_033118015.1 Loricariichthys derbyi | reverse complement strand
TACTATCTCTTGAAACTATTAAGATACATCCTTTAATATATTTTACATAACAAAATACAAATTTTATAGTTTATAAGGAGACGTTTTACACAGGGGTAATAAAGACGAAGAGCAAATAAGGAGTCATATATGGAGAAGCTATACTGGATCACTCAGTGTTACACTATAAGTAAGCTAAGTATGTGGACAATATGAATAGTCCATCCAGTCCATCCGTTCTTGCTGAGTTCCTCATTCCAAAAAGCTAGGGCACTTGGTCTCACATTTGCTTCTATAACAGTTTCCAGTCTTTTGTTAAGCTTTATTTTTCTATTAACCTGCACACTTGACACTCAGATTTCAGATCTGACAAATTTAGCATGGCGAATTGCTCCAGTGAATTTACTCCCACTGCTCCACAATGTGATGGCTGTGTTGTTAACCCCATTTTAGCCAATGTTTGGTCCTGCACTTTTGTTTGTTGTTTTCCTGTGGTGCCCCAGTTTAGGTAGCTCCTCATAAATATTTATTGTGATGGTTTTGCTTGACTCCGTAGTAAGAGAGCTTGACCAAAATGTCACCAGTGGACTCAAATAAGAGCATACCTGAGGACCTTTGATTGGATATTTACTATAGTGAGTAATATATTTCAGCTGGCAACAATTCTTTTAACCCTAACGGATGCAGTGAATAGCTTCTCATGTCTTAAATAACCACATCAGAGGACAAATCCTGTGGTCGTCGACAAGGAAGGATGGTAGAACTCATGGCCTTGTTTATTAACATTTCTCAAAATGTACAATGCAGCAAGAACTCACAGTTTTGGGACTGTGTGGCCATAAGAAAACAAATTGTTTGAGGCTGATTGGGAAAAATGCTTCAGTTTACCTTTGTAGCATTTACAAAAGTTTTTATAGATTTTCTGATTCCATGCATCAGGGAAATGTATGAATCAATGTAGCCATCATGCACAACGTACAGGTATCTGGAGGCATCTATGGCCTGTTATGATCTGGGATTATCTCAGTTGGTCAGATCTAGGATCAGCAATATTAAGTGGTAATAAAATTAAATCAGTTGAGCAGCTCAATTCACTGAATGACTTTTTTCTTCCCTGATATAAGTATTCCAGGATGACATTTCTAGGATTAATGGGCTGACACTGTGAAAGAGTGGATCTGGGAGTGTAAGGAATCATAGAGAGTCCTAACCTGAACCTCACTGAAAGTCTTTGGGATGTGCGTGATGTGATTGGGCTATCCTGTTAGTAATGTTAGTAATGTAGTGTAATGTAATTCTGGCAAAAATGAATGCACCTCTGCAGCTCTAAAGTTTGGCTCTCTGCTTGATTTTATGCAGTAAGCATGACTGAAGTAGCTGAATGCACTAATTATGTGGGTCCTTGTACATTTGCCCATGTAGTGTACATGCATATTCCAATGACTTAAGAAGCCATCTGATTTGCAGGCTGTTAATGACTCTACACTGGTGATGAGATTCATGCGCCTGTGGTTTGTTTGTTCAGTCCTATTGCTCAGTTCCTTATGCCATTTTATAGCTTTAGCTGATGTCCCTCCATGCGGTCGTTCTCATACTGTGTGGAAAATGAAGGAGGCTGTCTGTTAAATGAATGACCTAAGATTTCATATGTGAAATATTTTTGTTGATGCTAATGACACATAATAGCGTATAGCAGACACAGAGGAGTACTGTAAGTGTCGCCTCTCAACCTTTTGCCTGATTGGTGCCAGACTGATCCTCATGGCAACACTGCTGAGGTTTTTTCAGACTAAAACTGATACAGTAGAAGGGGTTGATTTAGATTCTCGAAGTCTGAAAAATGGCTCAGAATGGTTTCTTTCTTCCTGTTTTCTTTGCTTCTGTTCATTTTTTGTCTTTTGTCTACCTTAAGGACTAAACACTTGTTTCCTTATTTAAATCTGTCTATAAAATAGAACACAACTGAACATACTTTACCAGAAGAATGACATGCATGTTTAGCAGTGTGGAGCCCTATCTGAGACTCTTGAGCAAATGATTAACTAGCTCCTTGTTACAATCACTGTGACAAAAACAAACAAACTTCAGATTATTTGCAATGTACCAATATGGTTAATTGCACTGGGGCCTCACAGTGGTCTTAAACTGTTGCTCACAACTGCAGGGATGCAGGTTGCACATGATGACATCAGGTTATTGAAATGTTAAACGCCAGGAGAATTCCAGTGTCACCTATGCATTTAGGTCATTTAGCAGATGTCATATTATCTCAGTGTTTGTGTCATGAGTGGGGGATTGAAATATAAATAAAGACAGCATAAACTAAACAAGTATTTATTAACAAAACACAAGACAAACCAAAAACCAGGGAAAACCAAACAAAAACAGCCATGCCGGCTGACCCCTGGGATCAGCGGAAGCACATAACCCTATAGGCACCCACTGCTGGAAACCTTTTTACGTGTGGGACACACACAACCAGACAGTGTACCCAGGGTGTGCCTCGGGGGGGGGCTTACGACACCAGAGGGAATCCCCTTTCCCTTCTCTGCCTACAAGTCCTAACATTACCTCCGGCCTCCAGCCTGTACGCCACATACCCTCTACTAAGGGCAGGTGGTACCTTTAGCCCTAACTCCCTCTGGGTAAACAAGATAGGCCTCAGTCCCTAGGAACAGCATCTGAAATACAAAGAACAACAGGATGAGATTAGTGCGCCTTCTAGCCTCGCTGCTGCATGCCACGCCATAGGCAGAAGCCAGGACTGGAGCACGAGTGGCGTGCGATCCCTCTCAAGCAGGGCGTAAACGCCACAATGTCAGCTCGTTACTCTAAAGCCTGTCTCTACCTTATAAATGCTCAGATATAGCTGATCCCTATTAGGTGTGCATCAGCGCCACCTAAATACCCCACGAGTGAGTCAGCTTAGAATGCTTAAAGAGCCTCCTCGTTACAGTTTGTATAACAGGATAAAAACTTTGCACTTTCTTACTATATTTCTAGCCAAAACTGAACTCCTATAATATTCATATACCTTTTATTTTTTGAGAGGTCCTATCTTGTCACAGGAAGTGGAAAGGAGCAGGTAAAGGGCTCTGTTCATAAGGAAACCATACCGAGTGCTATATTTTTTTGCTTATTTTTAAAATGCTTTGGCTGTTGTCTACTGTCTCAGTGCTCTCATAATATCACCTACACACTAAGTTTGGCAGCTTTCTGCTTCCTATGCCTTGTCACTCTGGTTCTGATTGGTGACTCCGTTGCCAAATGCTTGTTATTAATATGGTTGTTAATATTGTTGATTTGTGAGAAAGGGTCTTGAATTCTAAAGCCACTGAAACCTGTATTATTGTCGATTGCAAAATTACATTATGTTTGAATTTAAAATTTTCTACCATTTCTATTTCTTTCAGCCAGACTTCATATGTGGCCTAGAATTAATATACAGCAGCTCAGTATGGAGAACCACCAAAGTCAGTCATCTGGAAGGCAACTATATGAACAGGAAAGAGTTATAATTACAGTTTGCAGCTTAATCTGTCCTTTAAATTACCTCTCTGTTTCATGTCTTACTAAATGCCCTGCTGATGAGCTAGCTTGAAGCCTTGTTGCATTTGACATTTCTTTTGAGGAATGACTACAGTGCCTTTCAGTAGATGTTCTGCGTTTTATCAAAATAATTGTAAAAAGACAGTTATGCAATATTTAATAGCCTGAATGTGCAAATCATATGTAAAGACACAGTCCTTGGAAATAGGTTGCTTTCAATGTTTCTTCCTTATGCCTCTTTAGGAGTCTTTCCTTGCCAGTGTCAACACTGGCTTTCTGATTAAGGCTCTTGATTTTGTTTATGTTTATGAAGATGCTTTGCAACAATGAGCAAATGAGCTATACAATAAATTGACCTTGGACTTATGTAACAGTTCAAACCAGGTAGCATTAATTAGAGCTGCAACTAATGATTATTTTGGTAGTCGACTAATTGTCATTACTGTCACTACTGTACTACTGTCATTAATTCTTTCAATTAGTCGATCAGTTCACTGTTATTTTTGTGATGTCCCCATCTTTGCTTCCTGTGGACATAGCTTTTATTCCATTGCGTATTTTACCTTACGAGCTCAAGTCTGCACACCTGTGAATGTGAATGTCACCGTGTTAACCAGTCTCTGTCTTAACATCAGTTCCCATTGCAAATTAATACATGGAACACTAAGGGCGCTTTACAGACAGCAATTAACCTAACACATGTCAATGGAATGTACAACCTCAATTCCATTGAAGTTGGGACGTTGTGTAAAATGTAAATAAAAACAGAATATGATGATTTGCAAATCCTTTTAAACCCATATTCATTTAAATACTCTATAAAGACAAAATATTTAATGTTCAAACTTTAATGTTTTTTTTTTTTTTTTTTTTTTTTTTTGGCAAATATTCGAATTTGATGTCTGCAACATGTTCCAAAAAATTTGGGATGGTGGCAATTTAGAGCTAGTAATAAGGTTAAAAACTATATAATGATGTATTTTCAAACAGGCGATTTCAACAGGTGATTATGATCATGATTTGGTACAAAAGCAGGATCAAAGAAAGACTGATACTTTGAAGAGCAGGATATGGTAAAGGCAAAGGAAATGTGTGAGAAAATTATTTATCTTTTAAAACAATGTTCCTCAAAAAAAGATTGTAAGGAATTTGCATTATTTCAGTCATAACTTTTGCTGATTTGGTTTGTTTTGCATTGTCTTGTTGAAAAAGACATGGATGCGGTTTGCTTCTGGTGTGAATACAAACGGTCTCGTTCCGAACCAAATCCAGGAAATATACACCTTTTTGGGCTGAACGAGCTGCCGTAGCTATAATAATAATCTCACAAACAAAGTATTGACTATTGTCTACAGGCTATGCTACGGAGTATTGATAGGCCTACCTGATCTGCTGTGTTTTGGAAAGTGGCTGCAGGCTGTATGTGGTTGGCCAGTGCGCGAAGAGCGCCATATTCTTCCCCTTGAAGTTCGCACTCGACAACGCTGTTCCAAAATTACAAATAGAACGTCATGAAACCTGCACTGGATTAGTTGATCTAGATTATTCGGTAGCTGCATTAACAGGACAAACACTGAAAAAAGTAGCGCAGCACGCATGGCTTTAGTTGTTGTTTTTCTTCCTGTTCTTTGTCGCACCCAAATAATTTCTGTCCAATGGGAGAAAGGATCGTCATTCGCGTGGCCTTGTTTACAAGTGATAGTTCATTTGCAAAAAAATGCAGTCTGAAAGCTAACTGAACCAAAAGAAAAAAATAAAGTCCACATTTGGTCCGAACCAAACAAGCGGACCAAAGGATTTTTCTGGTGTGAATACACCCATAGTCAACTAAACAGATTTCCTAAATAGTGTAGTACTAAAGAAGGGGAACACAGCCATATCTTCAGTGTGGAAGGGCAGGGAAAGAATCGGTGAAGCAGCCGCACCAGCTACGGGCTCGTGGAGTCACCCAATGGTGTGGAGCTGATGCGCGCAAATTGGTTACAGTTGTGCCACTCCAGTGGCTGACAGTGATTGCACCACACACGGGCTAGGGCACTGCCCAGGACCTTTTTCCCCTTGTCGTCACCTGCCATGCCTCTCCCCTATCCCTGCGTGGTACTAAAAGGATCTACGCAGCTCTGGTCGTGACCTTGCCATTGTGAGAGCGCCCCCACGAGCACTTGCCCTCGCCTGTTCAGGGGTTAGCCAGTGAGGCTTCTTGTTTTCCTTTTATTTAGTTTTTTAGTGTTTTTTGTTTGGTAGTTTTTTGGTGTTTTTCTAATTTTATACAGTGTCTTATGATTTAAACAAAATCTACCATTTTTCATGAAGCTGTTTGCCCGTGGGTCCTTTCCATCACGCCCCATCACATTTCAAATCAAATTCTAAAAATTAGTTGTCACTAGACCTTCCAGCAGGACAGTGATTCAGCTATCCAGATCAACACAACAATGGTGTACTCTACACAAAATCAAGCTTGTGCAATCGCCAACTCAGTCCCCTAATCTAAACTTTTGTGTCTTTTGTGATGTAATTGTTGACAGCACTGGTGTGTTCTAAGATGGCTTAAGTCTGTCGTGAACAGCTGACTCCTGAATTTTGTCATAATCATCCTATTCTGCATGGTTGTTGATGGCTGATGATCGCAAGTGGTTAGTTGTTGAGCTGTCTTTAACAGCAACTGATTTCAGACGTAGTTTGCAGATCGATGTCTAGCAATTAAATCTAACAATGAAGAATTATTTTTTCTCCTTAACCCTGGTATGCTGACTTGTTTTTAACTTTCATCACATGCTTTTAGGTTGCATGCTAGCTTGAGTTGTAGAATAAGCCTGCTGTCTGTGGCATGCACAGTAGTCTGTCCTATCTGAGTTGAATACATGTACTCTTGAGATGTGCTGTTGAATGTTTCTGCAAAGTGACTGATCGCAGATTGTTAAAACAAATTGTTAGAAGACTGTTAAAAGCCAATAAGATAATTGTTATAGACAATACATATTGCACAGCTAATACGAATGGAATATCAGAAAAGTCTTTGTTGATAACAGAAAAATAAACATTGTAATTTTGACAGCTTTTAAGGTCAACGGTTCTGATTAATACTTTCACATTTTTCTTATTCTTTCTTTCTTGCATATTTTTCCACATCTTTCTTTTGATATTTCACCTCTTTCTTTCACTCCCTCCTGTTTTTTCTTCTCGCTTTCTTTCTGGGCTTTTCCGTGTGATGTCTGTAAGTTTATATAGGAATCAAGCCAGGATTTTCTTACCAGCTTTTTCTCATTAGTGAATTGGAAGAGACTGGGGGGAATGGCATGAGAAAGAGAGCGAGTGAGGGAGAGCAACAAGGAGCAAGAAAGATGGATGGATTGGAAAGTGTGGGATGTATGTTGGCCAGCATAACCAAATTCCCATATGGTCTCTGAATTTTGTTACCTCTACCACCTCTGTTTGTTTCCTTTCTGAGTTATGAATCTCACCTTTGCCTCAGACATACTTTTAGGATAGATGTGGTCACCTCTTTAGTACAGTGCCTTGCAAAAATATTCATACCCTTTGAAGTTTTCCACATTTTTTTCACATTACACCCAAAAAATTAAATGTATTTTACTGGGATTTTGTGATAGACCAACAAAAAGTAGCAAGTATGTGTGAAGTGAGAAGAAAATGATACACAGTTTTCAGATGTTTTAAGAAATAAAAATCCCAAAAGTCACTAATTAGTTAATATAGTCCACTGATGTGTAATTTATTCTCCGTGTAACTACAGCTGGTCTATGAAGGCGTCAGAGCTTTATTAGAGAACATAAGTTGTCAAACAGTATCATGACAACCAAGGAACACACCAGACAGGTGAGGAAAGGTGTGGAGAAGAGTAAAGCAGGGTTAGGTTATAAAAAACCCCAAGCTCTGAACATCTCACGAAGCAATGTTCAATCCATCATCCAAAAATGGAAGGAGTATGGCACAACTACAAACCTACCAAGGCATGGCCATCCACCTAAACAGTCCAGGCAAAGAGGGCACTAAATAGAGAAGCAACCAAGAGGCTCATGGTCACTCTGAGGGAGCTTCAGAGATCCATATCTCAGGTGGGAGGATCTGTCGATATGAAAAGCTATTAGTCATACACCCCACAAATCTGGCCTTTAAGAAGGTGTGGCAAGAAGAAAGCCAAGTTGAACAAGTTTTTTGGAATAAATGCAAAAAGCTATGTAGAGTGGAAAACTTAGCACTGCACCATACCATCCTCACTGTGAAATGTGCTGGCACAATCATGCTGTGGGGATGCTTTTCTTCAGCAGGGACGGGGAAGCTGGTCAGAGTTGATAGGATAATGGGTGGAGCTAAATACAGGGCAATCCTGGAGGAAAACCTGTTAGCTACAAAATGTGTTAGGCTGCAAAAGACTTGACTGGGACGGAATTTTAGCTTTCAGCACGACAATGACCATAACCATACAGGCAGAGATACAATGATATGGTTCAGATCGAATAATATTCATGTGTTAGAATGGCCCAGTCAAAGTCCAGACCTAAACCGCATCGAGAATCTCTGACAAGACTTGAAAATTGCTGTTTACAGACACTCTCCATCCAGACGGACTGAACTTGAGCTATTTTTCAAAGAAGAATGGGAACAATTTCATCCTCTATATATGCTGGTAGAGACTTCCAGTGGATATAAAAAGTCTACACACCCCTGTTCAAATGCCTGGTTTTTGTGTATGTAAAAAATGACAGCAAGACAAATAATTTCACAACTTTTTCCACCTTTAATGTGACCTATAACCTATACAATGCAATTGAAAAACAAACAGAAATCTTTCAGGGAGGTGAAGTGAAAATAAACAACTGAGATAATGTGGTTGCATAAGTGTGCCCACCCTTTTATAACTGGGGGTGTGGCTGTGTTCAGATTTAACCAATTACATTCAAACTCATGTTAAATTGGAGTCAGCACATACCTGTCACCAATTAAAGTGTCTCTAATCAATCCCAAAGTTCCGCTGTTCTTGTAGGCTTGTCCTGACATTTTTGTACCCACATCTTCCAGCACAAGCCATGGTCTGCAAAGAACTGCCAGAGCATCAGAGGGATCTCATTATTCAAAGATATCAGTCAGATGAAGGCTACAAAAGCAAGTCATTAAATATACCATGGAACACAGTGAAGACTGTCATCGTCAAGTGACATAACAGGGACATTACCAAGAACAGGACGTCCGTCCAAAATTGATGATAAGACAAGAAAAAAACTGGTCAGGGAGGCTGCCAAGTGGCCAACAGCAACACTGAAGGAGCTGCAAGAATTTCTGGCAAGTACTGGCTGTGCAGTACATGTGACAACAATCTCCCGTCTTCTTCATATGTCATGGATGTTCATGTTCATGGATGTAACATCCAAGCCCGGCTTAATTTTGCAAAAAGACATTTGAAATCTCCCAAATTCATGTGAGAAAATGTGTTATGGTCTGATGAAACCAAGGTTGAACTTTTCGGACATAATACCAAAAGGTACATTTGGCGCAAAAACAACATTGCTCATCACCAAAAGAACACCATACCTACAGTGAAGCATGGTGGTGGCAGCATCATGCTTTGGGGCTGTTTTTCTTCAGCTGGAACTGGGGCCTTAGTCAGGTTGGACGGAATTATGAACAGTTCCAAATACCAATCAGTGTTGGCACAAAACCTTCGGCCTTCTGTTAGAAAGCTGAAGATGAAGAGGAACTTCATATTTCAGCACGACAATGACCCAAAGCACACATCTAAATCAACAAAAGAATGGCTTCACCGGAATAAGATTAAGCCTTTGGAATGGCCCAGCCAGAGTCCAGACCTGAATCCCATCGAACATCTGTGGGGTGATCTGAAGAGGGCTGTGCACAGGAGATGCCCTCACAATCTTTCAGATTAGGAGCGGTTTTGCAAAGAAGAGGGGGGCAAATATTGCCACATCAAGATGTGCCACACTGTTAGGCTCCTACCCAAATAGACCGAGTGCTGTAATAAAAGCCAAAGGTGCTGCAACAAAGTATTAGTGTAAGGGTGTGCATATTTATATTTATATTTTAAGTTTTTTATTTTATATTTTTTCCGCTGTAAAGGTTTCTGTTTGTTTTTCAATTGCTTTGAAAAAGTTATAGGTCATATTAAAGGTGGAAAAAGTTGTGAAATTATTTGTCTTACTGTCATTTTTTTTACATCACAAAAACCTGGCATTTGAACAGGGGTGTGTAGACTTTTTATATCCACTGTACCGCAAAGGACTTGCAGCTGTAATTGCAACAAAGGGTGGTCCTACAAAGTATTGACTCAGGGGACTGAATACATATGGATGCCACACTTTCCAGATTTTTGTTTATTAAAAATTTTGAATACAATGTATCATTTTCTTTACACTTCACACATACTTGCTACTTTGTGTTGGACTAATAGATACAATCCCATAAAATAAATTTGTTTGTTGGTGTAACATGAAAAATCTGGAAAAGTTATTGGGGTATAAATACTTTTGCAGGGCACTTTATTAACTAGTGGGAAGTTGAGTTACCAGTGATTTGTCTGAAGTCCATACACTGTATCAATAACAGAACAGTCAATGTGTGTGTGAAGCTTCAACTCTGATGTTGTGATTAGAATAATGCATTTGTGGTAATATTGTCCCAAATTATCTTACTAAACAGTGTCCGAAGATGGTACATCACCAGTGGTTTTATTAAGATTGCTATAGTGTTTAGTGGATATGTTATTTGGGACATGGCTTAAGGGTGGGCGATAAAACAATCACGAAAATTATAATAATAATTGCTAAATACATTTTCCTCAATAGAATGATAAAACATGCTAAGGTAATTGAACCCATTCAGACAATGTTTTGACTGACAACATAAAAAGCCAATGATAATGTGAATAGCACTGCGCTGTACTGAACCAATCACGTAATGTTATGTTGACACCTAGCACAGGGTGTAATACAATGGAGGAAATAAATATTTGATCCCTTGCTGATTTTGTAAGTTTGCCCACTGACAAAAATATGAACAGTCTA
>JAVSBU010341937.1:0-10562 GCA_033118015.1 Loricariichthys derbyi | reverse complement strand
TGAATGCTCATCATGACGCACCACGTGTCCCAAGCTCGCTCTTCCTCCTGCGGTCTCTCTGTATGTGTATTTTTAGATCAGCTTGCCAAATAACTATAAAAATAATAAAGTGCGTTAACGCACGGTAAAATAATTGTCGGCCTTAATTTATCAATGATAAATTAACTAGTTAATGCGCCCAGCCCTTGTTAATAAATCACAGATAATTTCAACACTTTATTACAAAATAAGCTTTGTGTTAATGATTTAATAAAAGGGTTTTAAGTACTTTTTAAGTGTACTTATGCAAAAAGTTTAGAAGTGTAACTTCTTTAATATACCTCTTATATTTATGAGAGAAATAGAATTCAGTGTCACAGAGACATGGATAAACCTCGAATGGATTAACGAAAACTTCGTAAATTGTGTACAGTTATTTTTGGGAATGCATTATGCATTAGCTACTCTCCAAAAATTGAAGATATCCAAGCGTCTCTACGAACTCTTATAGGTGTATCATAAACACCCCTTCAGTCGTACGACTTTCAAAATTGTGACGAGCCAGCCTACTACATTTGAGAGGGTTAATGTCAAGTGAGATTGCTTCATTTTTCGCACGGACACCCTCGCTCCAGTTGCAGCGTGTCAAGCTTAAACCTGGGATTCATATTTGCGCTCGAAATAAAAAAGGAAAACATAGGTAGATCTAATAGATGAATAAATCGATTCATATTAAAGCTTTGAATAAATACTTGCGGAAAAAATACATCACTGCCACCCTGTCTAGGGGAGGTTCCCACCTTGTGCCCTGTGGTGCAAGATAAAACCTGTTATGCCAAGTCAGTATTATGTACCATGAGTGGAACGCTGGTCTAAGTCAAAGTCACATTTATTTGTATAGCACCTTAACCAGAGCCCGTGGGGTTAAAGGTTGCGTATCCCATGACCACGTTAAATCCCGCTAAATTTCCAATTGGCTGTGCATTAATTCCACAGGACCAAGTCCTGATTCAGATTTACGGATCGAATCAAGCGTGGATTCTGATTGGCCCGATCCTCAGTAGCAGTCTTGGCCCCGCTGAGGCAGAACTACGTCAGTAAATGTCAGCGTTATCTGTTTTATCTCAGCGGGTTTAAACAAAACGAGAGCGAATAACCTAAACCTCTGGGCTGTGGTGAGTCGTGCTCATTGTTTCCTAGATACCCTGCGCTGTGGATGTGACGTCTGGCTCGAATTAGACGTACTATCCAGCAGAGAGGAGGAGAAACCTCACTGTATATAACTTTTTTTTTTTTTAAAGAAAACACCTTTCTGAAAGACACGTCTGGTTAACACGACCACTTTTCCCCTTTACCTCTTTAAAATTTGTTCTCCCTGCAGCTGGATATTATCGGTCAGTTTCCTGGTGTTTTATGCATGTGCGTTATGGGTTTGTTTGTGGGTTTGTCCGTACACACACACACACACACACACACACACACACACACACACACACACACACTTTACCTGTGCCTGTTTCTTTTTACGAGGGTTCAGAGCGTAACGCTCTTCCATTAAGCGCACTAAAGTAGTTCTGACAGCGGTGGGCTGCAGAGGCTCAGTGGCCCATGGGAAGCCTGAAGGAAACAGATATCTGATGGGCTGGGCAGATAAGAATTCGAGGAGAGTTGTGAGAATAAGTTTGTGAACCCTGATATGATCAGTCTAAGCGTGGCCTTAAGGGTCCAACATGGGTTGGTGCCAAACTTCTGAGCTTTGCAACAAGCACATGATGACTAAAAAAGGTCAAAGACTTGAGTCCAAAGTCTCTTGACCTAAACCTTGTTGGGGCATTTGAAGACTGAGCATGAGCTTGTATCTTTAATTTGGAGCTGCAGATCACTAGATCGTGAGGGTCAGGGGTGCAGCACAGGACTCGTCCGTTTCCCTCTTGCAGGCTTTGACATAAGTAGGGTGATGAAAGAGTTCTGATGTAGCTGTGGATTTACCTAAACATCAGATAAAGTGCTCTCCATCTTTCTTTCTTTCAAACAAACTGAGAGAGCAGGAAACGCCAAGAAATGCGTCTTTAATTCAAGACATTTGGCCTCTGCAACTTTTCAGCTCCATCCCTGTCAGGACGCTCGCTCGCTCGCTCGCCGCCGCGGCCACCATAAAAGCTTCGAAGGCTGTTATCGGTTACGGAAAAACGATTAAAAAACAAAAGTCCTTTGTAAACACAAAAATATGCAGCCTTTTTACAACCGATGAAAATGTGATTAATGTGTGCTTTTCTGATTATGCCGTCCCTTTGATTCGATTTTTGGACGCCGTCACCACGCTGAGGTTATCGGATTTATTTATATTGTTCTCTGACTGAAACTGTATTCGGGCCCAAGCTTTGTTTCACTAATGGACGTGAGATGTTTTGCTTAGTGCAGCTCAGAGCCTACAGCATATAAAAGCGATCTGTCTGATGGCTTTGGCTGCACTGTTAATAAAAGTAATTTACAGCCGGGGTTTAGCGTAAAGGATTTTAATTGTACAGGGACCATAAAGTGACGTTACGTGCAGGTGCCGTTTGCAGGGGTGGAGTAACTCCACGAGCTCACACATCTGTGCAGACTTGCTGCATTCTTCACAAATATGACGTATTACGTGAGTGATAAGTGTTTGACAAAAGCCAAAACACACCGATGGACATTATTAGGAAAAACAGAGACTCAACAAGTGAAAGTTTGTACAGTTATACAGAAAAAGTCTCTAAATACATCATCCGAGTTAGAACAGTCTGTACTCCAAACATGAGCTACAGTGAGGGCTTACAAACAAACACACCAGGGTTGCCAGATCCACCGAGAAGAACAGGCAGGTCTATGGAAACAAGCCCAAAAGAAGCAAATTGGTCCAAAAGATTGCCCAAAATAGGCTGAATAAAACCAATGAGCAGGAATATTGGAGAGCAAATACAGTTTAGAAATGATTAGAGTTTTAAGCAACTTAATAGAAAAACAAACCTAACGTCACTTAGAATGATTGTTCCTGGAAACCATGGTTTTTGCTCTTAAACGTCTTCCTCTGCTCATTTATCCACAGCATTAATCAACTGTTAATGTATTTAATGTCATTAATGTAATTTATTATAATTTTTAAGACCCTGGTCCTTAAAGCAAGCTGTTGATCTGATAGTCATTAAACAGGACACTTCTCAATGCACCTTCCAATCCGTTGTTTCCGCTCACCTGGAAAGCAGGCCACCATGACCAGTTAGCACATACACAGGTCCTATGGTGGACACATGCTGGCTTTTTTCCACTGGATGGGGAAAACAGGGACTGATAAACTGTACACTGCAACACATGAGTGCATATACAAGGCTGATATTAAAATAACCCAGACATCCTTGTTGTCTAAAACTACAATCCCAAATCAGAAGAAAAGCTGCAGTGTTCCCTCCATTTCCTTTACTTGATATCACTGCATAAATCCCTGTTTTTTTTCTGCACAACTTGCTTTAGCATTAGTGTTAATAATAAAATCTCAAAAAAGTAATTATTTGGTCCAAAGGCAGCATCTGTGAAAGTCTGAGTGTTTGAGGAGCAAATATGGGCATAGGAGTTTCAGTTTATCAGCAAATGTGTGAGAAAATGATTGAAATGTTTAAAAACAATGTTCCTCAAAGAAAGATAGGAAGGGATTTACATATTATACTTTGTTAAACATGCATGGACATCCCTGTTAAGGATCTTGTCTTGAAGGTGTCATGATACTGGGAATGTAGGACCTAAGCGCAGGGGGCAAACAGCAGGAGGCGTAAAGGGCAAGTCGGTTAGTGCTGGTGCCTCCGGCTGGGCCTACTGACTCTACCCTGTCTAAGGACCCTAAGCCGATACCGCGGCCCTCCCGGTGCCTACTCCACCTCCACCTTGGTGGGTGAGGCGGTACCTGTGACCCGTCGAGGGGGACACCCACCAAAGACACAGCCTAACCAGCAAGGGGCTGGATATGGCCTATGGGCCTACACCAAAATAAGGGGGCAAAAGGTGAGGGAACAAAAGTAACAGGACAGAGCCTGAGGACAGAGAACGTAACACAAACTGCCTTAAGGGGTGGGGGGTGGGGGGGGCGCAAGAGTGAGCAGAGCTTAGATTTAAACAAAAGCTGAGGAAGGGAAGCTTCCTCAGGGTGACTAGGTGTTGTTGCCAGCCAAGTAAGGGGCATGGCGAAGAGAAGCAGGCATATCCTCACACACACAGCGACAGAGGGGAATCCCGGCTATGTTGTAGGGTAAGCAGCGATTGCACCGTTCAAACGGGGAGCGATGGCGTTATTCAAAAAGGGAACCGAATGCACTATTCACTACCAATGCATATGATAATATAGAGCTTTGCTCACTACCTAGTGGACTCTGAAGCATAGAATGATCCATTTGAGATTCAGCCAAAAAACTGCGTGCATGTCTTCATTGTGCCAGCGCGGAGATAAACGCTTTTTTCCCCGTGAGTACAACTTAATGTTTACCACAGCCCTAATTAAATGGACCAACTGTTGTAGATGGTGAATATTAAATAAATGTCTATGACAAAATATGTCTGTTCCTTTTGCCAGCCAGCACGGAGATAAACGCTTTTCCCGTGAGCACAGTTTAAATCACAGCCTAATTAAAGAGGACAAACTGTTATAGATGGCTAATATTAAATAAATGTCTATGTATATAAGAATTAATGAGGCAATACCTGTAATCTGTTAGTAATCCATATCTGTTGATCAGTCCTGCACACCAGCTTGGAGGAATCACCCCGGTTATGAACAAACTTGTATCCAACAATGGAAATGGCATTTCTATGGCGTTTATATCCTTGAAATGACACTAATCCTCTTCAATAGACCATGAATCCTCATCGACAGACCATGTATCGTCCAGGACAGGCTCCGTCAAACCACAGAAACGCATACAAATGTAGGTCCCCCAGGCATGCCAGGAAAAAAATCAAACATGTTTGATTTTCACCTGGGTTAGACCATGCCCTCCTGTTATCACAAAAAAGGCCCGGCAAAGCTATGAAATGCCCTGAACACTCCCAATACACTCAAGTAAGCACGGGAAAAGGCCTTGCCATGACAGCCAAGGCCAAAATACTGCTATGTGTGACAGGGGCATAAAGGACGTGATAGGGAACAGCTCAAGCGCCGCTGTATTTAAAGGGCCGCTCACAGCTGAAAGCCCTCAGCTGGCTTAATGAGTTGTGCGAGATCTTGTGCTGGAGCAATTGGTGGAGTGAGAAGGTGCGATTGGGGATTGTGAGAGTAGGCAGTTTATATTGCTCTAAAACCACACTGTACTTTTCTGCATTAATGCTGCATCACAGAAGTGTAAATGGCCTTTAACAAGGACCCTGACTTGACCCTGTACCATGACAGAGCCTGGCTTTTGGACTTGTTGCTGATAACAGTCTGGATTCCTTCCAAAAAGCTCTGTTATACTGATGGGTCTGAGCCCAGTCCCTGTTCCCACTGGGTGATGGTCTATTCCAGAAGCCTCAGATGCCAGAGAAGTGGGCGGAGCTTCCGGCCGTTGTTATAACATAAGGCTTCTTTTTATCACAGTAACGTTGTAAGTAGGGTTTGTGAATGTAACTCTGTATTGTAGATCTTGATAAAGGTTTGATAAAGTAATCCAGTGCCCATGTGCTTCTATCAGCTATTGATGATCTCACATATTTGGTGAGAAACTGGAAATCCTCTGGCCCTCTCTGTTTCTCAAAGACTCAGCCTTTTGTGGATTCTGGTTTTGGACCAAATCACCTGTTTGTTATTAACAAATTAAATAAAGCTGACCAGGAAAAAACAAATAAATACTTTGGGTTTATACTGTCTGCTTTGTTTTTGTCCCGTTTTCTTCCCCACAGTTGTGGTTGTAATTGAAGATTTCCAAATGCTTGCTGCTGTTTAGTTGAGGTTCACTGGGATAAGACTGCTAAGGTCAATTGCTAGCCTTAACCCCACCAAGTAAGCCAGTAGTTGAAGGATTCTTTGTTTATTGCCCAAAGAACAAGCTGTACTTGGAGAGTGTAAACAAGAAAGGTGTGTTGTCCTATTAATATGCTTGGTTTTAGACTCGCTGACTATAATGTAGCTGTTGGAGGATGAATAAATGCAAATCTTTAAAACGAAGGCCTGTTGTTGCAGCTTAGGATTTTCTGAGAGTAATTTTTCTGGCCTGCTTTTGCCGAGAGTTACTACGAAACCTTTATGGATCAATCTACTGCTCAGACGACCTACATCCAGATGTTTTTTGTTGAAGTGAAATACCGAATGCTAAAGTATGGATGCTTTAAAGAGGCGTAACTGCAAGGTGAAGATGTAAGAAAATGCATAAATAAGAGAAATCCAGGCTGGGAGTGAAGGCCTCCTGAGATGGTTTTCACTTTGTAACCAGATGTTTTGGGCATTTTTCGAATATCAGCATTTCATTGGAGCAACAGGAGCCAACATTCCTTCTCCATGATATCTAAACCACACACTGGCCTGTTTCGATCAAAACACTGCATTGTGTCTGGAGTTTGGATGGTAACGTGAGCTGGCATCATCACCAGATGTACCTGATATCCTCCACAAATATGTACAAATTAAATGTTTTCCTTACGACCTTCAACAACGATCTGATTTGTGCTGTGCTTCGCCTGCTTGCCGGGTGCCTATTAATGTCCTCCTACTGCGTCATGGCCGTAAAGCCCAAGCAGAAGATGCAGGTTCTGGTTTCTGATGGTTGTGGCAATTGGTACATTATTATTAATGGGGGGGTAACGTGCCCTGATAAGGTGGCTCTAAGTGAGCGGCATCCTGCCCTGTACAGGGTTTATTCCCAACCAGGACAGACTGTGGAACCACCAAAACTCTGTGAGCTAAATCCCTTCCTGAGTAATTAATGGATCTCCGTTAAGGCTCAAATGCTCCAACTTGGCCCATCTGAAGCTTAATATGAGATTCTCAGCTGCCTTGGATATAACCGATTATCTAGTTGTGGATTTTAGACTGAAATTTGGTGATTGGATCTGTGAGGTTTGGCATAACATGGACACAAACTATCTGAATGTATCCTGATTGGGTCACTGTTGAGGTTTGAAGACCAGAGGCTGGATTCATTTAAGCTTTCATAAGAAAATCTTAGTGGAGATTCTTAAGACAAACATTAAGAATGTTCTTGAATGCAATTCTTAAATATTATCCTTACTTTCCTCATTATCTTATGTGGGCTATGTTGAGTTTTACAGCTTACAATATACGGGACGGGACACATTCCCAATTTGTATTTACTGTTATTTTCATTATTTAATTTGGAGAAAAAATGGAGAAAAAACATCAAACCAATCATTTAATTTAGATAAAAGATTAAGAGCCAAGGTTAAGAAACCTTTTAAGGACATAATGTTTTCAAGAATACCTCCCATCTTAGAATTATTCTTAAGAAAGTAATTAAGAAAAGGACATACACAAGAAGAAAAAACCAAGATATTTCTTAAGTTTTTTTGTAGAATAACAATTTTTAAAACTTTTCGTACGATTGAAATAGAAAAAATGAAGATGTTTTAATTTTTTGAGAGACAAAAGCTTTAAAAAAAAGTCATAAGAATATTATGACTATTATTATTATGATTAATATTATTCGCAAATATTAACTTAAGAAAATTAAAAAAAAACTTAAGAAAAGAAGATATACAAGAAAAAATTTGATATTTCTTAAGTTATTTTTAGAATTATAATTTTTAACCTTTTCTTAAGAAGTTATAAAAAACATTTAAGAAGATTTCCTTTTTTAGACACAAAAGCTTTATTTAAAACTTGTTTATAAGAATATTTATAAAAGCAGTTAAAAAAACAAAGTTCTCAAATATTAATATTAATTAAATAAAATTTTAATTATTTAAGTGCTGCATTTCACAGCTTACAGTATGCGATGCGAAACACGTTCTGAATTTGTATTTACTGTTATTTTTGTTATTTTGTTTTATCCACTCAGAGGGCAAAGCAAACACTCAAAACATTTACCAAATAGGAAATAGAGGTGATGGTGGAACAAACAGCCAACAGGAAAGAAAAATCTCCTTAAAAATACAATAACTGTGGTGTGATAGCATGAAGCTGAGGCTACCTTAAGGTTAAAAAAAAACATTTAAGAACAGAAGGCATTTAAGAATACCACTTAATTTTTAGAATTTTTTTAAAGAAAAGATTTAAGAAACAATAAGACAATTTTCCCTAACATATTTCATAAAAATGAAGTTTAAGAAAAAATGCACATTTAAGAAGACACTTTCGTGAATCCAGATTTTTTCTTATAAATTTTGTCATAAGAAAGCTTTGTGAATCCAGTTCAGTTAAACAGGTGCCATTACACTCTGCTGAAATCCCTTAGGGCTGTACAACTACCTGACGGACTTTGCACAAATGTGGAAATGTGAGACAAAGATCGGTTCCTACCAAGCCTCCAAAAGTTCCCTTAAACCCCTCATGATTGTAAGATTTAGAACAGTTCCTACTAGTGACTAACTTTTCCCTTGTGCACCCTGCAGTCGGGATCCACGGTGACCATCACCTGCACCGATGGCAAGTGGAACAAGCAGGTGTCCTGTGAGCCTGTAGACTGCGGCCTTCCCGACAAGTACCACGTCCACCCAGCCATTTTCCACTTCCCCGAGGGCACCACCTATGGCAAGAGGTGTAGCTTTGAGTGCAGGGAGCCTGCTCAGCTCGTGGGTGAGAAACGTCACTAAAAAACGATAACGTACACTGGAATACTGAAGCTCAAATCATAGACTGTTTATCTAATTTGTGTATAATTGTGGATGTTTTCCTGCTGTAGGAATGAACAACACGCTAACGTGTATGGAGGATGGTTTGTGGTCCTTCCCTGAGGCCTTGTGCGAGTTGCGGTGTCCAGCTCCACCTCCTGTCGCCAACGCCGTTCTGCAGACCAGACGGTGTAATGAGACCGGACTCAAAGTCGGATCCCTCTGCAAGTACAAGTGCAAACCCGGCTTCCACGCGGCCAACAAGCCCAAGAGGTACCTGACCTGCCCAGAGCTCTCATTAGCTTTAGCACATGGCTAGCTTTAGCTCTAGCACAGTCCAAAGCTGGGATATGAAGAGATTCTACATACAGACACTGCCTGTTTTACTTTGGGAATCCAATAATAAGGCAATAATAAGCACAAGCACACACTCTGATTAGGAAATTAGGAGGGTAGGAGTAGGGATGAGCGCTGGGAAATGTAGTGAGGAAAAGCCAAAAGATGAAAAAAAAGCTGGAATAGGGGAAGAAAATGCCAGGCTTTTCAAACTTCCAATAACTAAAGAAGTGTGAGGTTATCGTAAGGTTAAGAAAAAAATCTCATTTAAATATTTTTTCTTAAGAATGAACACATTTAAGAAGATATTAATTTTTAAGACTCTTAAACAAAAAATCCACTGAGACTGGATTCACGAAAGCTGATTTCAGACTAAGACTAAGAGCAATTCTCAAAAAAACAAAACAACTTTTAGAAGTTCTCAAATATTATTTTAAGAAAATGGTAAGATGTTATATGTATGCTATTTTACCTTTTATGACATATGAGTTTTGGATTTGTATTTATTGTTATTTTAAATTTTGTTACGTTAAAATATGATAATCGTAGAGTGACGGCAAAAAAGTTTTTTAAATTTCGACGCTCATCAACTCTTACGATTACTGTGAGCTAAGCTTAACCTCCTGAGACTGAGACTGGACTTTTGCTTGGTGTGCATTTTTAATTTATCCTAGCTATTTGGGAATAGTAGGACCTAACAAGTATAAAAACCAGACTTTGTCTTTGTACAGGAAGTTGTTTGTAATGTCCTCATATGAGGACGCAGGGACTCAAGAGGTTAAAGTTGAGAAAACATTTAAGAACGTAACACTTTCAGTTCTTAAGAAAATGAGATATACAAAAAAAAAAAAAAACGAGATATTTTGTAAGTGGTTATTTGAAAAATAATTTTTCGAAACTTTTTTCTTAAGAATGAAGTCAAGAAAACAACATTTCAGAACACTTTCTTCCTTAAGACACAAAAGCTTTATTAAAAAAAACCCTATGAATGTTCTTAAGACAAATGCTGAAGTTCATATAAATGTTCTTAAATGCAGCTCTTAAAAAAAGTTCACAAATATTATCTTGAGAATTTTTTATGTAGGCTATGGTGCATTTTACAGCTTACAATATACAGCACAAGACATGATTTGACGTTATATTTACCATTATTTCTGATATTTAATTTGTATTATAAAAAAGAATAATAAATAATAAAAAAATTATAATAATTTAAAAATATAAAAAAATAAGATATAGAGGTGTAGACAACTTTTGTAGATCTTAACTTGAAATGCTTTTAAACTATAGAATTAAAGTAATTCTGGCCTTATTTCTAATGACTTATGATTTTGGCATACAGCTCATGAAAACCCAAAATTCCTATCTCACAAAATTAGCATATCATGTAAAGGTTCCCTAAACGAGCAATTAACCTAATCATCTGAATCAACGAATTAACTCTAAACACCTGCAAAAGATTCCTGAGGCTTTCA
>JAVSBU010341927.1:0-10562 GCA_033118015.1 Loricariichthys derbyi | reverse complement strand
TCATTTGTGTGTGTGAGGAAATAAATGCATTGCGCACATATATGTATATATACGGGCTGTGTTCTGTTTTATTACAGGCTGAGCATAGCACTCTTAGGCTACGGGCTGCAGGGTTCGAGTCTGCTGTTTTATTCACAAATGTTTTTATTAACAAATCTTTCAGTGTATTACACATACAATAATATACAGCATTATCACATCTTCAGTACCTAGAGTTGGATTGAGCTCAAGAAGTTGTCTCTCTCTCTCTCTGTTTTTCAGTCAAACAGGTTTTTAATTCACACATTCCACTTTCATTCATTTGCATGTCTATAGGCGATTAATCACACACAGCAGGGGTCCGGGGGATTTTCCACTACGATTTTTTTCAGGGATTTCGGAAGAACAGTGTTAATCAGTGGTGTGGAAGTGGAGAGAGCACGAAGATGATTTGTGCCAAAAACTAAGACTAAACAGAAAAGACCAAATGCAATGACTTTCAGAGATAACCAAAGGAAATGGCCACAGTTAGAGGACATTATTGAACAGAGAACAGCAGGTAGAAGCATCTCTACAGTCTCTATTCAAACTTTCACGAAGGACTGAATAATCACTTATGACGAACTCCCCCGGGTTCGTCCGCTTTTCCTTTATGTCTTGTTTGTGTGTGCCTGTGGATGTGTCTGTGCCTCATCTCAGGTACTGATTATTCCCTGGTACACCTGCGTGGAGGCAAGTCCTGTCATACAAAAGGCCTGATCTTCCGCACTCAGGCGGGAACCTGAGAATAGCTGCCTTTGTGTGTTGTGCTTGGCGTTACGTTTTGAACTTTGTATAAAATAAAACTTGCCACATTTTGCATCCTGAAGCTGTTTTCCCATTTCTTCTTGCAACAAACCTGAGCAAGTGTAACAAGTGGGGACTCGTCTGGGATTGCCTATTTCTTTTGTTGATTTGGAGACGTGAGGTCTGTTGTTTCCGCCTTTGCTATTCCTGTAAATCTATTTTGCCTACACTACTCTACTGATTCCTTCCACAATCTGTCTGTAGGTGGCTTTGTTTAAGTCTATGCACTATTGTGTGCATTGTCAACATGGCTTCTGTTCTAGACAAATTTGTGGATGGCCCATCAGAGGAGATTTTTAATGCTCTTTCAAAGGACACTTACTTCAGCTTGCAGAGGCGTATGAAGTTGAAATTTCTTCTGCAGATAAAAGGTTGAAGGAGACTATTATATCATCTTTAAGAGCATCCTTATTTGAAAAAGGTGTTGTGTTTGACCTGCAGGAGGAGTTGCGAAAACCTCCTGCTGCTGCTGCTGCTGCCACTAGCCCCACTGCCACTAGCTCCACTACTTCTTTGACATTTGAGTAGCAGCGTGAGTTACTCCATCTTCAGTTGGAGACTAAAAAACTTGACACAGATCTCGAATTAGCTAAACTTGAAGTTGAGGCAAAGCGCTTACAATTAATTAATGAGGGTAAACTTAGGTCTGATTCACTGGATGTATCTGCCACTAAATTTCACATGGACTCAAATTTGAAATTAATTCCACCTTTTAATGAAGGGGATTTAGATTCAGATTTTTTTTAAACCTGTTTGAGTGAGTGGCTGATGCTCAAAGCCAGATATTGAGTGGACCCTTATGTTGCAGTGTGTCTTTAAGGGAAAGGTTCAACGGGTCTACTCTGCCTTGTCACTTGAAGACAGCGGTGTCTATCAGAAAGTGAAGACAGCTGTTCTGAAGGCTTATTCTCTTGTGCCAGAGGCTTATAGACAACGCTTTCTGAGGAGGCGTGCGAAATAGACATATGTTGAGTTTGTCCAGGACTTAAAGTTGCAGTGCCAGAGTTGGTGTTCGGCTTCTGAAGTTCAGGACTATGAGGAGTTGTACGATTTAGTGTTGCTGGAACAGTTCACCAACACTCTGCCTGTTCAACTAGCTACATCCATAATGGAACACGATTTGTCCAACATTTCTGATGCTGCAGTTCTTGCAGATGATTATGAATTCACACATAAAGCTCATGCATATTGTTGTGATAGGTTTGACTGGCATCATAGTGGTACAGGTGCTCCAATGCCATTCCTGCATGAGGTTTACTTGCCTCCTGTAAAGAAGGGATGACCTATGAGGCAAGAGCCCCCTACCAGGTTGGATTTGAGCAAACTGTATCATTGTTGTCTGAATAGAGGCCACTGGAAGCCTGACTGTTCAATTTTAAGGTGGAAAGATAAGCCTTGTTCTGTGCCAGAGAAACCCCCTCATCAAGGTCAATCCTTGAGTGTCTGTTCCTGCTCTGATGACAATTTTGCTTATAGACATTACTTACCCTTTATTTATGATGGGGTTGTTTCACTTCCAGGATTCCTGTTAAAATCGGAGGTTCATCCGAATCTTTCATCTTGCACTCTGTTCTTCCCTTCGGTGTTCATTCAGACACAGGATATAGTGTAGTTGTGTGTGGTTTTTGTCCAGACACTTTCTCCATTCCATTGCATCAGGTGCACTTGGAGTCACAGTTAGTGCAGGGGGAAATATGTTTGGGAGTATGTTCGTCTCTGCCTGTAGATGTTGTTTCTGTCTTGATTGTGAATAATTTGGCTGGTTGCCAGGTTTGGGCAGACTCCACGTCCACAATTGGGTCATCAGACTTGCCTTCTCATTCAGGGGAGCATAAAGTTCCTGCATCCACCCTTCCCACTGTCTTCTCTGCTGATGTGGTCACTTGTGCTGCTCACTGTGCCACCAAAGAGCAAAATGTTGATGGAGAGGCTAGTGGCACTCTGTGGAGTCCTGTCTCTTATGGGAAAAGCTTCATTCATCTGTGTTACAGACAGAGCAACGAAGGTGCAGAGACAAGACCCCTCTTTGGAACCCCTGTTTAGCCACACGCTATCCTGCTGTCTATCCCCCCCGCTCAATTAAGGCTAAGGCCCCTTTTACACATAGACGGTTTATTCGGCAGGTAGTACGTAGACTTAAGTTCACCGAATAACGGTGGTGTAAACCGATTAAACCGTCTATGTGTAAAAGGGGCCTAAGTCTATTCTAAAGGCTTTTTCTCAGTTTATTTCAATTTTTGGTATACCTGAGGTTATTCAGTCAGATCAGGGTTCAAACTTTTCTTCTAGTCTCATTTCTGAGGTTTAACAAGTGCTTAGAGTGAAGCACAACCTCTCATTGGCCTACCATCCCCAGAGCCAAGGAACATTGGAACAGTTCCATCAGGTGTTGAAGTCACTTCTTCATGCCTATTGTGTGGAACCAGTTCAAGACTGGGAAGATGGACTGCCTTTGCTACTACTGGCTGCGAGAGAGGTGACCCAGGAGAGCATTAGGTTTAGTCCAAATGCACTGGTTTTGGTCACTCAGTACGTGGCCCTCTTGCTGTGTTGAAGAGTCAGTGGAGCATGGCTGAGTTTCCACAGAAACTCACTAATTATGTGAATGTAAGCGGAGGTTATCTGAGGCATGGCAAGTAGCTTGAATACATTTGGAAACTGCTCAGAGCAAAATGAAACAGCTCTATGACTGCCATTCTGAGCAGCGAGTATTTCAGAAAGGGGACAGTGTCCTGGCCTTGTTGCCCGTTGTTGGTTCCCCATTTCAGGCCAAGTTTTATGGACCATATGAAGTGGTGAAGTGGTTGTTTGATGAGAATTACCTGGTCGCAACTCCAAATAGGTGCAAGTCTAAATGGTTGGTTCATATTAATTTGTTAAAGGCTTATCATGAACGTGAGTTGGTTAAACCTGTGCTCTTAGCTAACGTCCCAGATTCTGCTTCTGTTCCTCCTCCTGGCTTGGGTTCTTCTGAAGGGGCAGGAGCTTCTGGGGCCAGATGATGCTGTTTTAAGAGCAAGGCTGAAAAACTCGGTGTCACTTAAAAACTTAGAGCATGTCCTCAGTTACATGTCCAAGGCAAGGTGTTCAGAGTTGATTGCCCTTATTAAAGATTTTACATGTTTGTTCACAGACCGTCCATCCCAAACACATGTCATTAGTCATGACATTGAGGTGGGGACTACAGGTCCAATTAAGCAGCATTTTTACAGGGTCTCTCTGGACAAACAGAAGCAACTGGAGAGCGGTGCACTATCTGTTAGAAAATAATTTTGCAGAGCCCTCAGCTCCTAGCTGTGCATCTCCGTGTGTTTTGGTGAATAAGCCTGATGGTACATTCCAATTTTGCACAGATTACTATTAAAGTTAATGCCATCACCAAGCCTGACTAATTCCCACTGCCAAGGATTGAGGTCTGTGTAGATGAGGTGGGAAGTGCTCCCTTTGTGAGCAAGTTTGATCTCCTCAAGGGTTATTGGCAAGTTCGAATCACAGAAAGAGCACAGGAAGTCTCAGGCTTTGTCAATCCTAATGGCCTGTATTTGTACAAGGTAATGGCCTTTGGCCTCCGCAATGCCCCAGCCACTTTCCAACATCTGATGAACAGGGTGGTCTCTGGCTTGAAAGGCTGTGCTGTGTATTTGGATGATGTGGTTTGTTTTAGTGACACTTGGGAGAGTCATTTAGCTAACATTCGTGGTATATTTCAGCATTTGGCAGAAGCAAATTTAGGTGTGAGTTTGCCAAAGATACATTGACCTACCTTGGAAAGGTTGTCGGCCAGGGTCAGGTGCGCCCTGTGCGAGCTAAGGTTGAGGCAACTGATTGCTTCACTCCACCAACCACAAATAAAGAACTTATGAGGTTCTTGGGGATGGTGGGGTTCTATAGATGTTTTTGTAAAGATTTCTTTACAGTGGTAGAACCTGACTTCTTTACTGAGATCTTCTACCAAATTTGTATGGTCTCCATCCTGTCAGGCTGCATTTGAGGCTGTCAGACATCTCCTGATAAGTGCACCTGTTCTTGCTGCTCCCAATTTCTCAAGGCATTTCAAGCTAGAGGTGGATGCCAGCTTGCTCCTGCAAGAGGATGACATTGGCCTTAATCGGCCAGTGTGTTATTTCTCTAGAAAGTTTACTTCCTACCAGTTAACCTACCCTATCATTGAAAAAGAGGCTCTGGCCCTCATATGGGCATTGCAACACTTTCAGGTCTATGTTGGTGGATGTGCATCGCCACTGGTGGTGTACTGTGACCACAATCCACTGACATCCCTTAGTTCCCTCCAAAACCCAGACCGACGGCTAATGTGGTGGTCACCTTTTCTGCAGTTGTACCATCTTGACATTAAACACATTAAGGGGTCAGATAATGTCATTGCGGATGCTCTCTCTCGCACTTCTGTTTAATGGTTGTACGCTCTAACCTTTGACATCTGTGTTAAAATATGAATATGGGTTGAAAAGGATTTGCAAATCATCACATTCTGTTTTTATGTATAGTTTACATTCCAACTTCATTGGAATTGGGGTTGTAGTTGCAGTAGTGAGTTGCACCCATTCACATGAGTCACATATACAATCAATTAGGTGGAAGTAATGTTTTAAACATTTGTTCATCATATATACCTTCTGTCTACATACACCATATTTTCAGAATGATTTGAAGGGCAGCGAGTCAAAAATAGGCACATTACACTACTGCTATATATTTAATAAAGAATTTGCTCTGTTACAAACATCTAACAGTTCCTTCATCTCTGAAATTCCCAAAAGTTATAAAAAGAACAACCAATATTAGTCAAAATTACACATTTTTATTCAGGTACTGAATGTAAACCATTCAAGCAGTTCTTATTTTTTGTGTGCTCATGTGTGGCTATAAGAAAATCCTAATTATGAATTAGCATAATTTCATCTTTTTAATAATCCTGAAAATGTGACCAAAAGCTGCTTGTTGAGATTCCACTCAGTTGTTTGTTATATATTAGGGATGCTATAGCATTTGGAGTAGCACTGTAAACCCACCGACAGCAAGTTTAACAGTCACTGTGCTGTTTGAGGAAATGTAAGATGAAATGTTGATGCAAATATTTACAAATATTTCCTTATTTGTAAAATTTAATTCCAGACCTATCACACCGATTGGCTTGGTTAAAATTTTCATTGATTTATGAAGTATAGAGAATGGTGTTCAGCATTCATGTTTTTTTTTTTTTCTTTTATTTGAGAGTCAACCAGGTAATCCCAGTAGCATTGTGTCCAAATGACGTCAAAACTGACCCGGATGTCTCAGACAAACGTTTCCACGTGGCTACTGGTACATATAAGTATTCAACCTTTCATCACTCTCTGTGAAAAGGATATTCCAGGAGCAACATTTCTGCATGAAACGATCATGGATCACAGCATAGTTCAGCTTAAAAGGAGGCTGGAATGTCGAGGCTTGCCTGCTACCGGTACAAAGACGGATTTAGTGAGCAGGTGAGTTGGAAAGTTGCTAACTGTTTGGTTTTAATCAGACTCTGCAGTGTTTGTGGCCAAAATGGTCCCGTCAGGACTCTGTATCATCTTATTAATACCCAATTAACCGGACTTTTTACATAAACATGTGTTCGTACTATCTCTAACTAAAGTTCAATTTTGAACGATACCTGTGCTGTTTAGCGGTCGAGTATTTTATTTCAATTTCAAAATCAGTTAACATTAGTTACTTGCAAACCAATGATAAAGTCTTGACTTCAGTGCTTTTAAAACTTTTAAGACTCTGTAGAAGCCCTGTATTTAGTGCACGTTACCATTGGCCACTTCTGGGTTTAGCAATGTTACTGACTTATTAACAGTAAAAAGCCAACCTGTTCTGGAGTATTATGTAGCTGGTATCAGGTTGGGGTGTTTATCAGTAGGCTCCGCTTCTCTGACGAAGTGTTTGGAGCATAAATACATGTCCTTTTTTTACTCTTTTGTGTCTGAAGTCTGGTCTCGAGCACCGATCGAGATTGTGATGAGGTTTTACAAATGGAATAAATGTTAATCCCTACATGTAGTCCTCGTGGGAGTATCTCGAATCGCTCAGGCAAAATCCATAACTGCAATGCTTTGTTATGACCATTTCTAAGCGGGTCAAATGCAAAATCAGCCCTTGCATGCAGCTTTGTCCGACAATGCCTAACTTTCAAGTGCATGCGCATTTGAGCATGCTGTTTTTAGAAAAATACATAATTCGGACTCAACCCTATTGGTGTCATCTAAGACCCCACACTGCTCATATCTGTTGCCCAATCCATTAATTGATTAGACTACTTGCAATGGGTCTACAGTTGGCAAGTGAAATTAACTCCATTGTCTGCTATTCCTAATAATGAGAAGGTAATTGGCCTAATCAGATCTGCCTCCTGCTTCAATACTGGGTTCAGCCGATCACCACTGAAACATAATATTGCCTATCATTTTCAAATGTCTGACCCATTAGCCCCTCAGCACACTCCATACCTGATGTAACAAGCACCTTGTAGCTTTAGTCATGTACAGCATTTCACTCTGCTGGTGCTCTAATTCACTGAGGACTACACTACTGTGGTTTAGGAGCAAGCTGGGCCAGGGTGCACAGTCAAAAATTAAAGCACAGGCACCATGGATTGAAAGGTGTGAATGAGATATGGTGTTGTGTCACACACTCATTAAAAGTAGACAGGCTTGGCCAACATTGCATAACATATCATCATGAGGCCACAAAAGACCAGAGCTTCCAACAAAATGACAATAAGATGCACCTAATGTGATTTGGTGTTTAATGTAGTGTGAACAGGTAACTGGAGCTAGCAGAATGATGTGTGTGCAGTTGAATGACTCTCTTCACTCAGTAAGAGTATGGTTCAGAGACAGAGAGAGTGATGAGAAAGAAATGGGATGGAGGTGATGAGAAATTGTATCATAGCCGAAGGGGCTGCCATTCGGCACAATGTGCTCTAACTCGAGCACCAGAGATGGTAGACACCCATTTCCTGGTACAATTCCATCAGCAATGGCATGGGCTCCACTGACAGAGAAGAGACATTAGTCAGCACCATTTATGTCCCATAGCAAAGTTCACATTTCTGTACATCATACTCACATACAGGGCTCCTGATAAAACACCATTATGTAACTCAATTGTGCAGACCAAGACCTATATATACTGTAATTATATAAATCTTCTGTTAAATTTCCTCTTGTACTACGTGGAATATTTTTCATCTTAAAACTGGGATTTTACAGTGAGTCAGATTTAAAGAGAAGTAGAATAATCTTCATATATAAAACAAGTGGTTAGTCATTACTTGTGCTGATGAATTATACATTTCTTTCAGAACTCAATCTGCAGGACAGTTTTAGGCAGAAAAATACACTGGATAACAAAATATTATATGAAAGCACCAGTTCTTATATGGATATTAAAAGGTGTGTTAATAATAGATTTGTTTCAATATGTGAGCTGAGATCAGCACAGTGAGTGTAAAGTTGTGTTACTGAACATAGCCATAGTCATTTGATGTACTGGGCCACTCATTTGCCAGGCAATAAATAGTCAGTATTATAAGTCTTTCTTATGTTTTTTTCTTGCATTGTTGTACATCTTTGCCCCACTCCCTCAAATCTCACTGTACTGTAACTTCTCTCCTTTCTCTCTTACCTCCCACTCCTTTTATGCTAAATGTTCTGACAGGGTGAAGTAATTTCAGAATTGTCATGATGTGGGGGCGAGGTGTAAAAGTAGGACCCAAATGCAGACCGCTTCATGAATTAGGGTAGGCTTTATTGAACTTAAATAAGGCACATAAAAGGCAATGACAAAAATAACATAAAAACGCCCAAAAACAAAAGACAAAAAAAAAATGGCTGAACCCCCAAAGACCAGGCTAGGGAACATGGTGATGACTAGGACACATACAAGGTGAAGTGGACCCGGTTTTACGGTTGGCGTACCGAGCTGGCCAACCACATCAACATGGACCCGTATTTATGGCTGGATGTACCGAACCAGCCAACCACTAGACCAAAGGAGAGGCCCAAGCAAGTCCAGCAGGGTGCAGTGAGGGGCCAGGCCCCAAGTAATGACCCGCCTCCGGTAGCATCTAACCTGACAGTATCCCCATGTGTACCCTTTAAGGACTGCAGGGGGTACCAATGGGGGTCCGGGCAATGCAGAGTGCAGCTACGTGTCTCTACATTATTGTGATAAGCCCTGTTCAACCTCAGGCCTTCTGACCTTACTCCACCCTCCCTCTCAAAGGTAAGGTAGAACATTCGTCCCTCGCCTTCTCTGGCACCATGAGCGAGACTGGTGCATGCACCAGCTGTGCAACTTGTTACTGGGCAGCATTTGTGAGATACAATGCCCCGGGACTTGTCTAGCATGTAGGGGTGGAAGCCACGTGTCAACTAAAAACCCCATCACAAACACCCCACACTGGCTATGTGAGCCACAGCAAATGAATATGGTGGCGGGGCCGACAGATGTAAATGCGTCTTACCTTAACAATGGCCCAATGAGGACTGACTTGCGTGACTCACTTTCTAAAAGCCGTGCCACAACTGAATCCAAAATATGTGAGGCTTATTTCCATGCCTGCTGCCGCTGATCGCGCATGTGCAGGACAATGAAAGCGTCGCTGGATTCAGCCATGACGTCAGGCTCACAGCAGTCTGCCCGTGTTAATAGGTGCGAGTCTGTTGTGGAACCTGACAGTATCACCTCCCCCCATCAAAAGGGGTAGCTCCTGAAGCCCTTTAAAAGGAAAAAAAAAAAACTAATAACAAGGAACTGCCAAGCCAAACGCAGGTGCTGGCAGGCCCAGGAAAAAAATAAAATAAAAAAATAAAAAAAACTAGGCTGGGGGCCAGTGAGGTAAAAGCACTAGGCCCCAGCCAGACCCACAGACAACCAAAAAGAAAAAAAATAAAACCCAGGCTAAGGGCCAATAACAAAAAAGGGCTAGGCCAATGGCCAGTGGGGCCCAAATCCTAGGCTGAAGCCAGACCCACCACCAGCCAGGGGAAAGGACACCGGGCCGACAGCCCCAGACATCCATTCCCAAGTTGCAAGTGCAGAATGATAATTGTACTTAGCCCACTGCAAACCAAGACACGACTGAGGTTCAATGCAGTCAACAGGGTCCAATGTGCACCTGCACCCCACCTGGGAATACACAAAGAAACAGCACAGTTAGAAAGGGCTGTGGCCAGTTCCACAACCACCCAAAAGAAAAGGGGGAAAAAAAGAAAAAGAGCTAGAATTACTGCTAGTTCAGGATAAATGCCCTCCAACTAGTCTTACTGCTGGCTATAAGGAGCCATGCTAGACTTACTGCTAACACAGCCTGGTTGGACAGGGCTGTGACTAGTCTTACCGCTAGGTCAAAAACAATGCTAGGCTAACAGCCAGCCAGGCAAAATATTCAACCCAGGCTGGACTCATGGCTAGCTAATAGAAAAAAAAGGGGGGGGGTGCATTTTATGCCACAAATGCTGCATAGTCACATGATGTGCAGCAGGTACACGTACCAGTCTCACTCATGGTGCCAGAGAAGGTGAGAGACGAAAGTATCACCCTTCCTTTGAAGAGGGATGGTAGAGTAAAGGTGCTGTCAGAGTGCCAAAATGTGTTATTTGAGAACAAGCTGCAACTTTAAATGTGGATTTTCCACAGTCATCCAAAGTGGAATCCCCCCCCCCCCCAAAAAAAAAAATAAAAAA
>JAVSBU010341917.1:0-10563 GCA_033118015.1 Loricariichthys derbyi | reverse complement strand
CCCGCGAAAAAGGACCCGGATTATGACGTAAACATGTGCAGTTTTACTCTTTCTGTAATATATATATATATATATATATATATACACATACACACACACTAATATGTATATATGTATGTGCGCGCGTGCATGTGTATGTATGTATGTATGTATGTATTTACTAAACATTTAACCAATAGCATGTACCGAATAGGATAAGAGGATTATGTAGCAAAAGGTAGTCTTGAACGGTATATTTGTGAATTGGGGAATTATACTGGCATCTGCCCAAAAGATGTCTAAAAGGTTTGTTATTGATTTGCTTTCAGTCCAATTATAAAAATGCTTTTTATTGTACAAAACAATAAGTACTTAGTGTTCAGTACCATCCTTCAGATATTTGATATGTCCATTAGACTCTGCTCCTGCCAGGATGCTGCTTTAGATGACAAGATTAAAATGTACCTTCATCAAACAATTTCAACTTAATGCTGTTATTGGCTTGAGGTCTACTAAAATCAGAAAGTTGTTGAAAGCTTCTGCTCATGGATATGTATTGATTGGATTTGGATGAGACATATTAGCTTGAAAAACTTTTGAAGGGTTTGTTTTGACAATAAACCTGTTTCAAGTGTTCTAGCAAGCATGAACCAATCCTAGTTCAACAACAAGTTAAAGGGAACATGTAAGATTCACTTTTTCTGTGCTTGTGCGCATACTGTACATTTGGGAATCTGGAATGCCTACCAAGCCTCAACTTCTGAAATCAGACAATCCACTCATTTCTGTTGGTTACATAGTTCAGAAAATACAGGATTTCAGATTTGGCGCCTCTTCCTGCATCATAAGCCAGCTGATTGAAATTATAACCCCATAGCCCCATCTGATTATCTCCATCTACGGCTGGAGAAGTGCACCATGGAACTGGTTGGAACTCAATGTAAAATCATTTGCAGGTGTAGTAGAGAATTACCATAACTGATTTGCGATATGTACTCACTACACAAAAAAATTACACCTGTCACTGAAATGTACCTTTTATATAGCTGTGTTTTTTTTCCTGAAAGGTATATTATGTACAACCCCATATCAAAGTTTGCATAATGTGGAAAATGCATATAAAAATCCCACATTATTTCTTACATTTAATTTGATGTTTATTTCTTTGCAGATAGTATGAATTTGGGGTAATTCATGATTTCTCTGATCAACTTCATTTGTTAATAAATATCCATTCCTGCAACATATTCCAAAAAAGTTAGTATGGGAGCTATTTAGAGCTACTAATGAATTAAAAAAACTAAATAATTATGTTATTTCAAGCAGGTGATTTTAATCATGATTTGGTACAAAAGCAGCATCCATGAAAGGCTGAGACTTTGAAGAGCAGGCAGTGGGTAAGAAAAATGTTTAAAAACAATTTACCTCAAAGAAAGATTGGATGGGATTTACATGTTCTTCCCATTAGTGCATAATATCATTGAATAATTCAAAGAATTGCGAGGAATTTCAGTGGATAAAGAGCAATGGCATAAGCTTAAGCTGAACCCTGATTACTTAGAAGGCACTGCATCAGGCACCGTCCTTTATCAATAGCGTTATCAAAATAATCCAAAGCTTTTCCAAAGTAATCAATAGCTGATTACTTTGGCAAACCTTTGTCAAGCAATATATGGAGTTGCATTCACAAATGCCACTTAAAACTTTACTGAGCAAAAAAATAGTTCTCATGTTAACCATATCCAGAAGCGCTGTTGAATTCTCTGGGCTCAGAGGCATCTAGGATGAACCATCACACAGTGGAAATGTGAATTGTGGACAGATGAATCAGTATTCCAGATATTTTTTGTAAAAAAAAATGGAGCCATGTGCTCCAGATCAAAGTAAAAAGGACCATCCAGACTGTCATCAGCAACAATTTCAAATGACAGGTTTTGTTGGTGCCCTTTGTTTTTAGATGAACATAAGTTGCATTCAAGACGACATCTTCCTAGGGATGTCCTTGCATTTTTCAACAAGACAATGCAAACCAAGCCAAACCAGCAAAAGTTAGGATTTGAAATCTCAAGAAACATTTCAGGAACATTGCTTTTAAACATTTCAGTATTTTTCTTTACACATTTGTTGACAAACTAGAAATCCTCTCCCTATCTCTGCTCCCTAAAATCTCCGACTTTTTTGTAGATACTGCTTTTGAATTTTTTAAACTTTATTATTAGTCCTAAATTGCCATTGTACAAACTTTTTGAATGTGTTGCAGGCCTGAAATGCAAGAATGGATGATTATTAACAAATTGAATGAAGATGACTAGAAAAAACATGAAATATCTTGGGTTCATACTGTCTGCAATGAAATAAAAGTCAAAGTCAATGTAAGGAATACAGCATGTTTATTTTATTTGCATTTTCCATACTGTTCTGACGTTTTCTGATTTGGAGATATATCAGTAAATTAAGTTTGTAACATATTATAGTATAGTGTGTCAAGTTTAATGCAATTTAACATTCCATCATACTGTATAGCATGTAAGATTTGGGGTGAATAGCTTGATTTCATCTTGTAATCTGGAATACAATACAGCACTGACAACAAAACTTTTCCTAAAAGAAGGATTAACTACAAAAAGAACAAAATGATCCAACATTCCACGTATCTCGGCACAAACCATTTCTCTGTAACAGCCTGGCCCCCACACCCCCACCTCCCCCCTCCACGGGTCAGCCAGGGGCCTTGGCCTACACGACATCCATATCCTGGACTCACAGTGAGTATCTGGTTGACTGGGATGGGAATGACTTGGAGGAGCACTCAGGGGTCCCATCCTGCAACATTTTGGCCCTCAAGCTAGTCGGGGAATTCTGGGCGGACTGCGCAGCCTGGTTGGGGACATCAGGGGCTGCCCCTGGGAGAGGGGAAACTGTTAGGGGGCATAGTTATGGTGCCGGGACCACTATGGGTCAGAGCCAGTTGGTGTCTTGTTCTCAGCGTTTTTCCACAAAAGATTTCTACCCTTCGGGTTTTTCTCCTCACTTGTGTATTTTGTGTTTTCTTGCCTCGGGTTTTTGCCTCACACGTTTTTGACTTCAAGATTTTCTGCTCACATCCGGCCTCAGGTTTTTCCGGTAGTATTTTGATTTCATTTTCCGAGTGGCTCACTTCATGCAGCCCTCATCTTTTCCATTTGCTGCCATTTTCAGAGTTCTACTCTGTCCTTCAGTTCTCCATTGCCCTTTGGTTGTTTAGTTGATTTTTCGCTTGATCTCTGCCATGTTACTTTAGTTTTCTTAAATTTTCCACTCCACACGTTATTACTTGCCTCTTAGTTCTCCGTCCTCCTTTTCCTCTTCACACTGCATCCATGCCCACCTCAGTGGTGGTATTTACGGTGGCTACCGGCTCCCTCAGGGATAAAAGTACCAGCTCTCCCGCCAAGGGGGGAAGCGGAGTAGTTTCCAGGAGGGCTGAGGTAACCTTAAGGGACATAGATAGCAGAGGGTCAGAAGGGACCCACCACAGCTGTCACTGCACCCCGTCCAGCGTTCTCGCTGCCCCCCCCCCCCCATCTCTAGCCCCCTGTGCCTAGTTCCTTCTTCCCCCATTATGACAATGGCAGAGCTTAATTTTTAATGCTTACATCACCATGGGATGATCTTTATTCTTTTGCTGAATTACACTTTTCCAGATGTTGGAAAATGCTCATTTTATGCATGCTGTGAACTTATCCTGCTCAAGGTAGGACAATATCAATGGTCTGCAATGCCAACATTAGGTCTGGAAGATCAGGACTATTTGGTTCTTGATTTATCCACATTTTGTCATTCATTCATTCACACTGTTATCCTCTTAATCCTTTACAGGGTCATGGGAGAGTCGTTGCCTAGGCAGTAACGTAGGGCACAAGGCAGGATCAATCCTAGACAGGGCACAAAATTCATTATAGGGCACACACAGTTGCACACTCACAATAATAATAATAATAATAATAATAATAATAAGTGGGACTTATATAGCGCCTTTAACAATGCTCAAGGTCACTTACACACACACAAGCCCCTTTAGAATATCAGGTAGCCTAGAACTTGTCTTTGGTCTGTGGAAGGAAACTGGAGCAACACTCACAGTAAACTCACATGGTGAAGACATGCAAAGTCCACAGAGAAAGGACCCAGACTGCTCCACCTGGGTTCAAACCCACACCCTTCTCACTGTGAGGCAGTGCTAACCACTGAGCAAGCCTATTCAATACAAAATACAATAGGCCTATCATCACACTTTCACAGCTACCTGTTCTACACTAATAAGGTAGTGAATAACATATGTGACTTAAGCCTTTCTACTGGCCGCAGTAGCAGCACAGATCTGAAAGCCACTGCTCCAAAGCACTTGAGGCTCGACTTAAAAACAGATGTGCTTAGAACATATAACAGCTACATTTATTAAATATTTGGGTTATCACTTGCCACTGATAGAGAATATGACTGATACAGCATTACTCCATTCCAGTAGCCTGAGCTAACCTTCTGCAGTAGCCTTGTCATGATACATATAATACACTAATTTTAACAGAAATTATGGTGTCTGCTTTATAGCATGTAATCTCGCATGGACACTTCTTAGAGAATCTGCAGCCTGAAGGTCATTTGCTCAAAGTGTCGCATATCAAAACAACGATAAGGATGGCTCAAGTGAGCATTTTAAAAGCTAATAAACTTGATCTAAGTTTATCTGATTCTGGCTGTTTTTTTAATGGCTAAACTAAAGGAAGCCTAGTGTCACTTAACAACAACAACAACAACACCTAACAGATTACTCAAGTGCTAGCTTGTAGACTGAATTTTTATTTGATCCTGAGTAAAAATTATCTCTCAACATTGATGTGAATTAGAATATGAATAGGTTTGGAGGTAACCAAAGGTCACAGTGTTTTGTACAGTTAAAAATTGTAAATGAGGTTTGTATTAATTAGATTTATGTTAATAAAACACGTAAAATTTATTAGGAGCCCTGCCACTCCACACTGCAACACTGGGGGGTCATGATGCTGTGGAGGTCTGACAGTGAACCAGCTGGGCTTTCAGTTCCACCTGCAACACCTGCTTCCAGCCCTATATATGATTTGGCCGGAGCAGTGTTCAGTGCTGCACTGGGTTTTTGGGTGTCCTGAACTGCAGCATGCAGACTGATAATTTTTCACTTGCAAAGAGGACGCATCTTTCGCAGTGTGTACCTCTTGGCACTGAGGCGCCGGATATTCTCTAGTGCAAGGGACACAAGATATCACTCTTCTAGTAGGCTCTTTTGCCCTCACGTGAGGGAGTAGGGATAGCAGGTAATTCCATCCCTTTGTAGAGGGATGGCGGTAGGGCTGAGGGCTTTTGTTTGACTATATATTTTTAATATAATCTATCATTCTGTGAAGCTGTGCGATTGGGTCCTTCCTTAAGTTCGCCCCAATGACATTGTAACAAAATCACTGTAAATTACTGTACATCTCATCATCACTGACACATTATGTTATGTTTTCTGTATCACCCTGGATAAGCTCACTGGAAAGGCTCTGGAGGACTAAATTTTATTTAATTGACTTAATCCAAAGTATCACTAGCTAGCCAGTTTATAGTCTGAGCAAACTTTATAGCATCTTTTCTGTAATTTCCACTGTCATACTGAACTTGTATGCCATTCATATTAGATTCTCAATTGTGCTACTGTTCCGAGTTAATGTCGCTGATAGTTTTTATTTACTCTACCATGGTTACCAGTTATAATTTGAGGATGAAACATATCATTATGCAGTTTTTTCCCCACACAAATTTCAGTCCTGCTGTTCAGTGAACTGTTCATAGAACAATGGATGTAAAGAGAGTGAGCTGCAGTAATCAGTGGTATCTACACAACGGATGGTCCAAACACTGGATGTTTGCCACAGTTATTTTTTTCAATTAGAGAAAAACTATTAAAAATTAATCTCTGTAGCTACAGACAGATCTCTGTGCATAAAGGAAGCTAATAGTACAGCCAGTGCTGCTTTCCCATAAAAATGTGCCTCTTGATTTCCCAAGCACTCTGAAGGTTTTTCAAAACAGTAACAAATAGCAGACAGGTGGAGTGGAGAAACAGGCCAAGCAGAACTTTATCTGTTGTGTATGTGATGTCTGAGAAACATTCCTTTGCATTTCAAACCCAGAGCAGAGATGATTGTGTACTCTAAAACACAAAAAACACACTCAGTGCATATAACATAATATTCATTATGCATTATAAACAGGAATCCATAGCCTCTGAATGGAAATTAATTAACATTAGCAATCAGGTTACATAGATAAAATATCTAGCTATATAAAATCTAGCTATTTAATATATAATAATACAGATGGTGTAGTTAATACATAGGATGTTGTAGGTTGTCTTTAAAAAAGCAAGGATTATACATGACACAACTAATTAACTATTTGAGGACAAGACTAACTGATTAAACAAGTGGAATCAATTGTTGGATTTAGTGAACACTTGCAGTCCTGCCAGCTTTTTCAAGCCCCCTCCTGAGCTGTGAAGTGTTTTGTAGGCATTATTACTCTTGTATTGTTCACCTAGACCATAAGGATACTTGAGCCAAGGTTGATTCCAAGTTTCTTTTTCAAGGTCTTTTATTCCGATAGAATATATCTTACAACCATAATTATGCTGACTTTATGTTCACAATTGAGCAGAAGAGGGCAATCATTTCAATGCTTTGTCATGGACACTCAGTTATTCAAGCTTCTGAAATATGATGAAGAACTAGTTTTCTAAAAGTCTCCAGAATTATAAATATCATTTATCCTAATTAGTTCCTGATCTTAGTTCTCACTGCACTGCAAAACTTGTAATTTTATCCTGCTTTATCGTTACTCATCCTATTCAGGGTTGGGGGAGGTCCAGAGTCTATCCTGAATTTACAGGGTGCAGGCAGAAGTGTACCTTGGATGGAACCCAGTTCATTGCAAAGTTTGGCGTAGACCACATTTGCAGTGATTACAGCATTGCAATCATTATATAAAATAAAAGTAGCAACACTAAGCCGCAGCGCTTAATATTTCAGCACAAGCTATCAGTTTTTAGCTAATAAAATTATGTAAAGCAGAGGTCATCGTTTCCAAATCTAGACTGTTCAGGTTGTACAGATAATTTCCAACTCTGGACCAGGAACTTCTGAACCTGAAAGTCCATGATTGCTTTTCTTTAGCCCACTGTTACCTTGTTCTTTTCTGTTTAGGTGTTAATGGTGGCTTTCGTTTAGCTTTTCTGTATGTAAATCTGATTTATTTTAGGTAATTTCTTACAATTTAGTCACAGTCACGCCCAGGGGATTTGAACACAAAAGGACCCATACGCAGGACAGTGGAACTAATAAAAGAGTGCTTTATTAAACAAAACCTAAAACACAAACGCACATACCAAAGAACACACCGACTGACCCCCAGGAACCGGTGCGAACTGGGATGCACGAGGCCATGAGCGCACGTCCCAAACCGGCCCATCGGGGAGGAGCCCCGGGCAGGCCCCAGGCCAGAGGTCACCGCCCTACGGTGGACGGGCGCCGCTGGGAACACCACCCTTGGTGCTTAACTCGACCAGCTGGCGCCCCTGGCCACGTCTCGCCTGGACGTGTCACGCCAGCAGTCCACCGGAGCTTGGTACCCTACAGGCACTGGGGGGGTGCCACGATATGTCCTTACTCTGTCTAACGGAGGCCTGACATACCTCGGGGCTCCTGCCACCTACTCCACCTGCCCTCTACGAAGGGCAGGTGGTACCGTCATCCCTACAAACGTAAACGGGACAGGAACATGCTCACACAACCGCACCTAGCCTACCTCGCTAGGTGCCTCATCACTGCAGGAATTAGTACCTCTGCCTCTTAAGCCTCAGAATACCAACTGGAGTGCATCCCAAGTTCCACCACAGTGCACCGCCCCTCAGATCCGGAATACGAGCGGCGCGCCGTCTTAACGTGGCGGGCTGATGTGAGCCAACATTGCTGCTCGCCCTCCGGTTCTTCTTCGGGGCCTTAAATAGTGAAGAACACAGCTGAAACGAATTACTGTTGTGCTATGGTGCTGCGACGCTAGAGGGCCATACTTCCACCTCCAGCGGTGCTGGAACTGTATGCCACGACGAAGAAGTCCTCTCATCGTGACACAGACGTTGAGTCTACTTTCCACCCATTTGTTTTGTTGTGCATTTTCTGTTTTCAAAAATTATTGTTTAAGTGCTCTATCTCGATGCTTTGATGTTTTCCTTGGTCTATCAGCCTAAATTACCTATATGTTTCTTTTTTCAGTTATTGATTTTATCATTATTATTATCATTTTATTACTTTTTATTATTATTATTATTATTATTAGTAGTAGTAGTAGTAGTAGTAGTAGTAGTACAGGATGGGCCATTTATATGGATACACCTAAATAAAATGGGAATGGTTGGTGATATCAACTTCCTGTTTGTGACACATTAGTATATGGGAGGGGGAAAACTTTTCAAGATGGGTGTTGACCATGGCGGTCATTTTGAAGTCGGCCATTTTGGATGGGAAGAGGGTCATGTAACACATCAAACTTATTGAGAATTTCACAAGAAAACAATGATGTGCTTGGTTTTAGCGGAGTTTTATTATTTCATGAGTCATTTACAAGTTTATGACCACTTATAAATGTGTTCAAAGTGCTGCCCATTGTGTTGGATTGTCAATTCAACCATCTTCTCCCACTCTTGACACACTGCTAGCAACACCACAGAAGAAATGCTAGCACAGGCTTCCAGTATCTGTTGTTTCAGATTTCAATATTTGTGTCCCAACAGTCTTGGAGAGATCTATCTACTGTGGTGGTTTTGTTTGTTAACTTCACCATTCACAAAAAAGTTTGCCTCATCACTATACATAATGTTCTGTGTAAACTGAGGGTCCTGTTCTTATTTTTGTTTTGCCCATTCTGCAAATTCAGTGCGCCAATTTGGGTCATCCTCATTGAGATGCTGCAGCAGCTGGATTTTGTAAGGGTGCCATTTGTGAGTAGCTAACATCCGCTGAAGGGATTTTCGACTGATGCCACTCTCCAGTGACATGCAGCGAGTGCTACACCATGGGCTCTTGCTGAATGAAGCTAGGACAGCCACTGATGTTTCTTCATATGTGACAGTTTTCATGCGTCCACATTTTGGCAAATCCAACACTGAACCTGCTTCACGAAATTTGGCAAGTTTGCTAACTGTAGTATGGGAGATGGGGGGTCTCATAGGGTGTCTTGCATTGAAATCTGCTGCAATGACCCGGGTACTGTGTTCACCAGACATCAACACAATTTCTGTCCGCTCCTCATGTGTTAACCTCTGCAAAATGTCAATGGCTTTAAACAAAGAGAAACTTGTAAATAACTCATGAAAGAATAAACGTTCCATTAAAACCATCATTGTTTTTCTTGTGAAATTCTCAATAAGTTTGATATGTTACATGACGCGCTTTCCATTGGAAATAATAAAGTTGGATCCAAAATGGCCGACTTCAAAATGGCTGCCATGGTCAACACCTATCTTGAAAAGTTTTCCCTCTCCCATATACTAATGTGTCACAAACAGGAAGTTGATATCACCAACTATTCCCACCCTGTAGTAGTAGTAGTAGTATTAGTATTCACAATAGCCATGATATATACTTTCAAATTAAGGGTATAGTCAAAAATAACATCCAACCTCAAATCAGAAAAAAATCAGATAGTATGATAAATCCTACACAAAGCTACACAATGTTGCTTACATTTACTTTGACTTTTATTTTATTGCAGACAGTATGACCCCAACGATTACAATGACCTGTTGACATCACAATGACCTGTTGACATACCAGTCCTAAATGGCCTTGTCCCAACTTTTTTGTGTTGCAGTCCTAAAATGCAGGAATGGGTGTTTATTTACACATGAAATTAAGTTGACCAGTACATAATAAAAATAAAGCTGCACTTTTAGCTGTTGTTGTTTTTGCATTTTCCATATTGTCCCAACTTATTCTGATTGGAGGTTGTAAATCAATCATTACTTGATCATCTGATGAAGACATAACATTAGATTAATACTGAGCTGTATAGCAGAGCTGAACTATGAGTAATCAAACCTAAAAGAATGTGTATATAAAACATTAAACACAGCAGCATGGCACTGCATGTGCATCGCTGCCCTCAGAGTAATACAAGCTTACTGTCCCTCTGAAGAGTTTGGCTTTAAAAGGAAAGCGAATGGAAAAAGAGCAGCGAGGATCTAGTTTTATTCAGACTATTAATGCCACACACAGTGCCAGTAAACACCATGACTTAGAGAAACATTGCTCTAGAAAAGGTCAGCGTTTGGAATCCCTCCTTCAATAAAGGAAATGCACAGATATGTTTTAATTGTACAATTATGTAATTATGTGCAAAGCCCAGAAATCTACTGTGTCAGAGGGAAACTGATTATTGTGAGAATAACTATTGTTAAATTAAACCAGCCACTAGGGGTCACTATCCAGTGTATCTTTTGTGCCGGTCCCAAGCCCGGGTAAATGGTGAGGGTTG
>JAVSBU010341908.1:0-10564 GCA_033118015.1 Loricariichthys derbyi | reverse complement strand
GGTAACTTCTAAGCAACTGAAGGTCTCTCTCACTTTGGCTAATGTTAATGTTCATGAGTCCACCATCAGAAGAACACTGAACAACAATGGGGTTGGTGACAGGGTTGCAAGGAGAAAGCAACTGCTCTCCAAAAAGAACATTGCTGCTCATCTGCAATTTGCTAAAGACCATGTGGACAAACCAGAAGGCTACTGGAATAATGTTTTGTGGATGGATGAGACCAAAATAGAACTTCTTTGTTTAAAAGCAAAGCATTATGCTTGGAGAAAACAAAACAATGCATTCCAGCATAACATTACCCTGTCTGTGAAACATGGTGGTGATAGTATCATAGTTTGGGCCTGTTTTGCTGCATCTGGACCAGGATGGGTTGCCATCATTGATGAAATAATGAATTCTGAATTATATCAGATAATTCTAAAGGAAAATGTCAGAACATCTGTCCATTAACAGAATCTCAAGAGAAGGTGTATGCAGCAAGACAATGACCCAAAACACACAAGTAATTCTACCAAAGAATGGTTACCGAAGAATAAAGTTAATGTTTTGGATGGCCAAGTCAATCTCCTGACCTTAATCCAATCGAAATATTGTGGAAGGACCTGAAACAAGCAGTTGTAGGAAACCCACCAACATCCCAGAGTTGAAGCTGTTCTGTACAGAAGAATGGGCAAAAATTCCCCCAAGCTGGTGTGCAGGACTGAACAACAGTTACCAGGCATTTTTTGTTGCAGTTATTGCTGCACAGGTGGGATCACAACAGATACTGAAAGCAATGATTAACATACTTTTGCCACTCACTATGTAATATTTCAATATCTAATATTGGATCATTTCTCTCAATAAATAAGTGGCCAAGTATAATATTTGTGTCTCATTTGGTTAACTAGGTTCTCTTTATCTGCGTTTAGGACTTTTGTGAAAACCTGATGATGTTTTTGGTCATATGTACTGTATGCAGAAATATGGAACATTCTAAAGGTTCACAAACATTTAAGCACCACTGCACACACACACACACACACACACACACACACACACACACACACACACACACACACACACATATAATAACATATATGCATCTGCCACATGAAACTATTTAATCAGGGGAAAGGAGTAGGGTTTTAGTAAGAGAGGTGACTGAGAGCCCAATGACTGAGTTGTCCAGTTATAGCAAGTGATAAGATACAAAATCTGGACTAATCATGACTGAAAACATGTTATGTTATATTCCATGACCCCAGAAAGCCTTCAGTGAAGACTGCATGTAAGGTGTGGTTCAAGATGGAGGAGATTCTGTGATTTTCTGGGGGTGTTTTAATTATGAAGAAATTAATCCTTTGGGTGACAGTAAATTTGAACCACAATGTCAACATTATCTTGCTGAGAAATATAACATTCGCCATATCTGTATTATCAGATGATAGGGCTACAACTGTGACTGATTGACATGATGGCTAACTGGTTGTCTAGGCAGAAGATGAGTCCTGGTTAGCATGCTTCCAATACTTTTAGACTCCGGATGATAGCCAGAGGTAAGGCCAAATCTGACACCCAGCTTTTCAATGAATACGTGGCAGGATGTTTCCAAGTGGTAGATAGTGATTCTGTAGCAGGAAAAGAATAGACCAGTGGGCTTGGCAGGGATTTTTGCTTTCAGATCCTTTCAAATACTTCAAGTATCACCATTCCAAGTAAGGCAATTTGAAATGCCAGCAGCTCTACATCATAGTTATGCTAGGTTGTTCAAAAAGTGTTCTGCAGTAAGCATTGAATCACCTGACAGACATGAGAGAAATAAGGCAAAGGGCTATGGAGTATATGAGGATGTTGTCTATATAAGTGATAATGAAGGATCCCATATGATGTCATTTACAAAATACTGGAACACATATGGGAAGTCAAATGTACATTCATATATATTCATAATGGGCAGTGATGATCAAAAATGCTGTTTTGTACTCATCACCTTACTTGATGCATATAAGTTTATATGCATTGTGTACATCCAGCTTGGTGTAGTGTTGAACAGTGCTGAGCTGTTGCAGCACTGCAGGAACCAGGGAAAAGAATAAGCATGCAGTACATCTTAGTGATGTGATTAAGGCCCTGGTAATCTATGTAAGGGGTGAAGATTGTAGTTAACTCTGTAGCTGCTCAGATGAGGTAGAGTGGCAAATTAAGTCAAAGGGGAAAGCTTCTGAGAGATAGTCCTCCATAGCTTTGCTTTCTGCAGGTGAAAGTGGGAAAGTGAAAGTATACTTGGAATGAGGAGACATGGCACCTTCCAGGAGTTCAGTGGAATGACTGGTGAGGAGAAAGCTCTTTGTTTATTGAACACCTCTCCATGTCCTTATAGAATTTTGAGTAGGACATCAGGAAGCATGAAAGAGGTTCTGGGAGTGGAGCATGGAGCTCAGGTAAAGTTTGGGTGACTGAATGCAAGCCTGGAAGCAATACAATGACCCAGAAGTGATTTGGTTGTAAACATCAAGATTATATGGATATGGAGTCTTACCTAGAGGAGCTTCAGGAATAGTGGGTGAGCATTGGAGGTAGGACAAGATGGACTGAAGATAAACATTGACAGAGAGACAATGTATATTTCATGGTTCCAGGACTCACTGGCTAAGCGTTTATGCATTGGCACTAAGTACCAATATCAGAAGCTCCATTTTAAACTCCCACCTCCTCATTATATCACATTAATGAATTTTCCATCTGCACTAGAGGTGAGCAGGGCTGCAGTGAGACTGACATTGTGGGCAGTGTGCAGGTACATCAGCAATGCAAATATTTGTGAAAAGAGGACAAAGAGTGAGAGACTCACTTTTTCTAAAGTGGCATTGAAATCCTGACATACTAGTTCAGTCTGCAGCTGCTAACATACACCTTGCCAGAACATGGACAGCATGCATACCAGTCACTTTCAGAAGCCAGGGCCATAAACCAAAGCATAGTCCTCAGCTGAGCACTGACTCTGTGTTTAAGTCTCAGCAGTACTTGCCACTGCTTCTCCTGCTGTGTGTGTGTGGTGAAACATGCCACAGAAAGCCTAAGTGAAATGGCTGTAATTGCTGGTTTCCTTGCTGCCACGGGACCTGACAGTGTTAGGCCCTGTTTACACGTAGATGGTAAGAGCTCCCGGAAGCATCCCGGAAGAGTGTTTGGTTCCTCCAGGGCTGTCTTAGGGATTAAACACCGTTGTTAATGCCAGCGCTAGGGGGCGTGGCTTAGTTCCGGTTTCACCGGGAATTGTGGAAAAAATTATTCAACTTGTTGAATAATTTCGGGAGCGCTCCCGGAGAAGACCAGTGACAATGGAGACAACGTGAACAACGGCGTTTGATACTTTTTAATCACCATTTCATCCTTTCCCTTCCTGTAGTGTCACAGTTTACACCACCGTTATTCGGCGGCCGGCGTTGTATTTAATCAACGGTGTATAGAGCCCTCACCGGCGTACCCAACAGAGTTTTATCAAGCGACAGAGGTGATCAAAATGGCGGTGCTAATGTACAGTACGCAGTTCTATACGTCACCTCCCGGTTAAAACAGTGTTACAAATGGGCAACAGTACAGTCAGTATAAAAATGCTAGCATGCTGCATTCAGACCTCACCTCAAATTTCCAGCATGGTGCCTGTTGTCTCATGCCCTCAGCTTCATCGATGTCCATGGGCACGTCCATGTCGAAGTTTTCTTGGTCAAATAAATCCTTACAGCTTTGTATCAACTCCAGAACATGAGCGTGTGGGCAGGCAGCAATTATTACGCTCACACTGGATACTCTAGGGGCGGTGCCTAAATATGCAAATGACCCTGTAGTAAAGCATGATCTGTTTGCCTTTTTAAACTCCTGGGGATTAACCAACGGTATACAGGGCTTTTTCAGTGGCAGCAGAACACTGCCGTTCTCACCCACGTTTTAACATGTGATTGTAAGGGATAGAACTGTGTATTAATCCCCGTTGCCTGACGTGTGCCGGATGATATGACATCAAAACATCGCATTATTCGGCAGAATTAGAAGCGTTATATGGCGATCAAAATGCCGGCCAATTTGCTCAACCCCTTTCCACCCCGAAAACAACCGGAACTACCACGAACTTCGGTCTATGTACTACCTGCCGACTAAACCGTCTATGTGTAAAGGGGGCTTTAGAACAGGAAAGAGCTTAGCTGGTGATTGAGGGATGATGAGCCTCATGGGCTTGTTGGCAAAGAAGGGAGCACTGAAGAAGAAGACTTTGGAAGCTTTCAGGGTTCCCACTGTAGTTCTGTGGAACAGTGATCTTTCACAGTGCTTACCAAAAAGCCATGGGTGGTGGAACAGAAGCCAGTGTTAAATTGCCATATCTGAGGCTTGTGGAGGCAAAGGTATGAGTTTGGGTAAAGTCTCTCTGGCCACCTGCAATGCAAGCTTGCATTTTGAGGAGTGAAGCTCACAAATGGACTGACTGAATGCAGATGGCTGAATATAATGAGGCTGATCAGGTCAGATAGTCCAGATTCAAAGAAAGCATAATGGAGGATTCTGGGGATTGTAGTCCGGGGCTCTGGAGAATGTAGAGAAATGCATGACAAAGCACATTAAATACACTCCTCAACATTGAAATTGTAACACCAATAATGAAAAGTGATGGAAGTATGGAAATCACAAAGGACATGGTAATAATTCACCACCACCTCCCGTCGTTCAAGCGGCTACTCCTCCAGCAAGTTGTCACGTTTTTCAATGTAAAGCACTTAGAACTTTTTTATTTTATTTATTTTTTTAATTGTTATCTATTGTTATAGTTTTCTGTGTGTATACTTTTTACTAATTTTATGGTGTTTTAAACATAGTAATGAGGCAAAAGGGGTGACTTTCGGGATGGGTTAGAATGCATTATTGCTTATACATTAATTCTTGAAAAATAGTTTCGACCAACAAACTTTTCGACTAACGATCCCGGTCACAGAATGGATTAAGTTCGTAAATCGAGTCTCCATTGTACTGAAGTGCAAGCATTAACCTGAAGCCAATTTTGTACCATGGCTGCATAGAAAATATGTTAGAGTGCCTCCATGTAGTATTCAACCAGCTGTAGATTTGGCTAATGGAAGAAGTTATAAATAAGTTACAGCCTTCAAACTTTGAACAAAAGTAACATTTATTAACAGATGCCTAAATATTACAAACAATAATATATAAGTTGCTCAATTAAAATATAATACATTCAAAACATAAATATTACAGTCAATTAAAATTCAACCCCTAGGTTTAATATTTTGTGGAAGAACCTTTATTTGCAATTACAGCTATTAATAGTTTTCTATAAGACCTGATCAGGCCGGCACAAGTCTCTGGAGTTATCTTGGCCCACTGCTCCATGCAGATCTTCTTCAAGTTGTCTAGGTTCTTTGGGAATCTTTTGTGCACTTTGATATTGAGCTCCTTCCACAAGTTTTCAATTGGGTTAAGGTCAGGAGACTGACTAGGCCACTGCAACAATTTAATCTTTTCCTTCTTAAACTAGGCCTTGTTATCTTGGCTGTGTGCTTGGGGTCGTTGTCCTATTGGAAGATGAAATGACGGCCCATCTTAAGATCCTTGATAGAGGAGCGAAGGTTGTTAGGCAAAATCTCCAGGTAGGCTGTGCTATTATTTTCCCGTGGATGTGGACCAGATGGCCAGGCCCTTTGGCTGAGAAGCAGCCCCAGAGCATGATGCTGCCACCACCATGCTTGACTGTAGGGATGGTATTCTTGGGGTTGTATGCAGTGCCATCCTTTCGCGAAATGCTTTGGGTGTGGTTGGCACTGAAGACCTCAATCTTGGTCTCATCAGACCAGAGAAACTTGAACCAGTCTGCCTTAGAATCCGCCACGTGATCATGAGCAAATTTTAGACGGACCTTGACATGATACTTTGAAAGTAAAGATAACTTATCGGCCTGCCTGGAACGGAGACCATTGCGGTGGAGAACGTTACTTATGACATTTACTGAAAGCAATGTGCCCACCACCATGAGATCTTCCTGGAGCTCCATCATCATTGTCCATGGGTCAGTCTTGTACCAACTTTGAAAGGTTCTCCAGGTGGTGGAAGGTTAACAGTAGTTCCATAAGCCTTCCACTTTGGAAGGATTCTTCCAACAGTGGAGACAGGGTGGTTCAACTCCTTGGAAAGAGTTTTGTACCACTTGCCAGCCTTGTGACCCCCCATGACTTTGTCTCTGATGGCCTTGAAATGCTCCTTAGTCTTTCCCATGTTGACAATGTTTGAGTGCTGTTCACTTGTTTGGGGAGGGGTTTTTATAGCCAGAAAAGGCGGGAGAAAACAGATAATTAATCCAAGCATGTGAAGCTCATTGATCTTAATACCTCAGTTACTTCTTAATACATGAAGGAAACAAACATAATTCTGGTGATGTGATGGGTTGAATAAAAATTGACCCTCTGGTAAACATAGCAAAGTTGTATGTATAAATAAATAAATAAATAAATAAATAACAGATAAATAACATTTTCATTTTGCTGCAGTGCATTTCACATATCCAGGTCCATCTATAGTCCAAATTTTACAATGCTAAGTTATCTTCAAATGTGTAAACCTGCAAAATCTACAAGGGGTTGAATACTACATGGAGGCACTTTATATTAAAATATTACTTATACTGCCATAATTGTAGATTGATATGTAGGGATTGTTTAAAATGATCTCCTCATAAAGGTTTCATTATTCTGTCTTAAAATGTCTTCAAATAACAGAAATATACCATTTATTATATCTGAACTTCACACCTTCTTTGTGTTATATCCATGTACTATTGGTGCTGTAGCTTGCTGATAAAAGTGTTTATCTTTTCTACCATCACCCGTTATTCTAACTTCAAACTCTGAACTCACCACAACATTAAAGCACATATGACATAGAAGACCTCATTCAACTATTTCCTTTATTGTGTGGGTGTGACCAAGTAATTACGTTCTTGGTGAGAACCATATGTCCTTCTTGGGTGGCAATGTTAGAAGCCTTTGCTATTTACAATTAATGAGTGTATTTCATCTACAAGTCTACAACAACTGCATTGTTTATTTGATTTAACAATAAGTTGTATTTGGACTATTATTATTTGATTATTATTATTATTATTATTATTATTATTATTATTATTATTATTATTATTATTATTATTTTATTAGAACCTCCATGATTTCTAATGCAAAAAAGTCTTTTAATGCTTCAATATATGACCGGTTCTGCTCTTGCACAGATAGCACAATAACAATGACCTTATGATGACACAAACATTAATATAGAGGTGAATGCTGCTCTTGGTTGCTGTCCAATAGTGTGGGAAATTCCTTTGTTTGAAGAGAAAGGTCACTGCTCATATTTTCTTCCCCAAACTAGGCCTTCTTAACATTTCAAAGTATTATTTGTTTGGGCTGCTCGAACAGAGATCAATATCAATAACTCATCTGAAAATTAGCAGCTTATCTGTTTTAATATCGCAAGAAGTGCCCTTAACAGAGAAAATCAATTCTCTTGAGCAGTATCATTTCTATTAAAATAATAATACACTAGATTAGAATATTATACTTTAATATAAACGACTGCTATATATGGTATAATATAAATTATAGAAACTTCTACAGTATAGTAACAGCTATATGCTAGTGATACTGTATTTTTTGATAATGCAAAAGAGGACCAATTTCAAGGGTTGTTTGTGTTTAATTTAAATAAGATAATTAATTACTCCTAGGTATATTTACTTAAACTCATCCATGCTTAAGTTGTGATCTATTAACAGGGCCATAATTTTCATGTTGCAGTGTATGTCATGAATTGTAATATTATACCTGAATTCATTTGTACTGTTATACGCAGATTTTGGAATTCTACCCATACAGAGAAGTCATTTTAATTGGTTCAACATTTCTAGTACAGTTTAAAACTGTAAGAGAATTTCCAGTAATGATCTGATCAGTATAATGGGATGACCAATGTTCTAAGCGTATTATCCTTTGGACAAAAAAGTCTAGACACCAAACCATGCTGATAATAAGAGTATAATACAACCAGCCACTAAAACATTTTTCTGTTGCTATTTTCTATTCCAAGTCATTTATCGCTGTATTTTCTACATCGTATCAAGTCATGTTATAATAACATTCCTAAATTAATCCAGATTTATGGTCAAACACATTCCTCTGTCTAAAGAGCGTGTTTAACAGCATACTCATTCTAGTACATAAAACATATATTTTTACAAGTACTGAAAAGAAGTAATTGTATTGAAGAAACAAAGTAAAGCAAAATACAAAATTAAACCTAATACAAAAAATAGAAAAACCTTGTCTTAAACCTAGCCATTTCTGATAGATTTCTCCCACAGTGCTATTACATGGACACAAGAGGTCCTGATAGGCTTTAGCTCATAAACTTACATGATGTATTGTTCATTATTCCAGATTTTCAACGTTTGCCATAATTCATTAATCAAAGATAAACATGCCATAACATGTGCTCCTTACTCTAATTTATATAGTTAATAAACAATGTATAGTAACATGCATAAATATATAAATTGTACATGTATAAATTCTAAATGATTTTCAATGACCAAAGCTAATAAATTCCACTTAAAGAAAAATTACAAGAAAAAACTTACGGTAGTTATAGACATTATGCATTAAATAGGCATTTGTAAAATGTCTTGGAACATTCAAATATATACTAACTGAAGAACTATGTGTGACCTTAATCAGTGGCATGCTTCAGCAATATTAACAACAATGTATAAAAACAATATAAAATATACATTAAGACAAAAGTTAAAACGATACTTTAGTGTAGGCTAATTGTAAAACATTTTCCTTTACAGAGAAGTAAGCCTCAAGCGGCCAATTGCTAGAAATTGACTGCGCAATATAAATAAACCAAACCAAGATCCATTTTTAGTTTTTTAGTTTAGTTTAATTTTTTTTTTTTTTTTTTTTTTTTTACCAAAACCCAATTGTCCATGTGCTTTTATGCCATATCATTTATGTTACAGCTAAGGTAAAAGGTTACCATTCTAAACTGCTCTGACATTTTAACATAATAAATAATTTTATCTGTGCCAATTCAATAGAACTGAAGTTTCCATTGCTTGTCTGTTACCTGATTGGTTTCAACAGCACCATTTAATATGCTGAGATCATCAATCTTTAGAGCAGTTCTATTTACATAAAATATACATTTATTCATTAGGAAGATCAATCATCTGATCTCTCAGCCTTCAAAGATGAACAGTGTTTTGCATACAGCAATTAAAGTCAACTAAAATATTCAGGGTTGGAGACATTGGAAAAGGACTTTACCACTGTGCATCTTGTAAATAGTTGAAAATAGTAATAAAAAAAAGCCTTTAGCTTAGATTACGGTACACACTTGCTGTGGCATCATTTCCACAAGCTTCTGCAATGTCACAACATTTATTTCTGTCCAGAGTTGCATTAATTTTTATCCCAGATCTTGCATTGATGATGGGAGATTTGGACCCACTACACAAAGTCTTCCCAGCACACCCCAAAGATTCTCAGGTCAGGTCTGGACTCTGTGGTGGCCAATCAATATGTGAAAATGATGTCTCATGCTCCCTGAACCACTCCTTCACAATTTGAGCCTGATGAATTTTGGCCTTGTCATCTTGGAATATGCCTGTGCCATCAGGGAAGAAAAAAATCCATTGATCCAATAAATACAAGTTAAATTGATAAGTTAAATTGCCATCTACTCAAGGAAAGTAAAAAATAACTAATTTAAAATTTAATCGGAGTAAAAGTTACTTAGTTAGTTTTTTAACAGTGGAGGATGGTCTTTTCTGTCTACACCAAAAAGGACAAAGCGATATAAAGATCTCATCTAGTTGTTTTAAATTAAAACACCTTTATTTTAGGAGGTCCAGTATTGCGTGGTCCGACACTAGATGGCTGCAGCGGTGCAAGGGAAACATCCTGGGGAAACTACAACTCCCAGCATGCACCAAACATCCAGCCGCCATGGCTTTAATCAGGGCCAACAACTGACACCTGTTTATAGGGCTATATAAGCCACTTCACAACATTGCCCTTTGTTGCACCCTTAACAGGCACCGTGTGTCACACCTTTAGACTGCTAGCCATTTAACTAGTCCCTTACCTAATCGCACTATTTAGCTGATAGGCTAGCTGCACTAATCACGGTATTCTGCCATTAGGCTATCTATTGTGCTAGGTAGCCACCAGACTAACTGCACTAATCGTGCTATTCTGCTGTTAGGCTGTATGCAATATTTAGCTGCTAGGCTACCAGTGCTAATAGGGTTGAGTCCGAATGACGTATTTTTCTAAAAATAGCATGCTCAAATGCGCATGCACATGAAAATAAGTTTCCTCGGACAAATGTTCACGCGGGGGCTTTTTTTTGCATCCGAAACTCGTTATCAAAACCGCTTAGAAATGATCAAAACAAAGCATTGCAGTTATGGATTTTGCTGGAGCAATTCGAGATACTCCCATAAGGACTATATGAAGGGATTAACAT
>JAVSBU010341897.1:0-10564 GCA_033118015.1 Loricariichthys derbyi | reverse complement strand
ATATATAGGATTAATTAAAAAAAATAGAAATGTCAGGCTTCTGAAAAATATGTTCATTTCTGTGCACTCAATACTTGGTTGTTCCTCCTTTTACATGAATTACTGCATCAATGCAGCGTGGCATGAAGGTGATTAGCCTGTGGCACTGCTCAGGTGGAATGGAATCCCAGGTTGCTTTTATAGCAACCATTAAGTCACCTGTATTGTTGGGTCTGGTGTTTCTTATCTTGCTCTTGATAATACACCATGTTATTATGGGGTTCAGATCAAGCCAGTTTGCTGGCCAATCAAGCCCAGTAACACCATGGTCATTGAAGCAGCTTTTAGTACCTTTGGCAGTGTGGGCAAGTAGAAAATCCTGCTGGAAAATGAAATCAGCATGTGGACTTCAGAAAGCACAGTGGACCAACACCAGCCGATGACATGGTTCCCCAAATTAACACTGACTGTGGAAAATTCATACTGGACTTTGAGCGATGTGGATACTGTGCCTCTCCAATCTTCCTCCAGAATCTGGGACCTTGATTTCCAAATGACATGCAAAATTTACTTTTATCTGAAAAAAGGACTTTGGCCCATTGAGCAACGGTCCAGTTCTTTTTCTCCACAGCCCAGGTAAGACACTTCTGACATTATCTTTGATTCAGGAGTGGCTTGTCATGAGGAATGCGACATTTGTTGCCAATGTCTATGAACAACGACCCTAAACATACAGCCAGAGCTACAATGGAATGGTTTATATCAAAGCATATTCGTGTGTTAGAACAGCTCATTCAAAGTCCAGACCTAAATCCCATTGAGAATATATGGCAAAACTTGAAAACTGCTGTTTGTATATAATGATCACAGGTATTTATTTTATTTTGTATTAACTTGCTTGAAATGAATGAATAAATTAAATGAAATGAAAATGAAATGTTCAGACTGTACTTCTGTACCTGTTGAATTTTGGGTTAGGTTCTCAACCCTCCTCTGCAACCATAACCCGGATAAGCAGGGATAAAATAGGAAGCTTTGCATTGACTTTACTCTGCTATTAGTGTCACAGTCAAGCTACCAGGGGACTTGTGTTATGTGTACACACAGCGGTAGGCATTGTTTATAATTTGACCATCCCTAAGAATTAGGTCAGCCTACCTATTTTGTTTTTATTTAATTTGACCATGTTTTGATGTTTCAAATTCACACCAACTAGAAGCTACATCCAAGGCTTTAGGCCACAGTTTGTAGATTTTATATATGCATAACACAGTGCAGTGGTAATAATTTTTAAAACAATCTTCTTATTCAATTGACACTTTCCTTTAACTATGTATTGTTTTTTCAGAGTGGGTTAAAAATTATTTGAATTTAAATAACTTATACACAACTTGCAGGTCATGGAGTGGGATTCCATAACATGGAGAAGCTGCCCAGAAAACTAATTTAGGCAGGTGCAAATGCCAGCTCTGAATTTGAAGAACTTTCTATGTGTACATAGTGGTGTATCACTTGACTTGCTTACTTTGGATACAATCCTGAATGGAGGAAAATAGCTCCCTTGTAGTCAGTTATCAGAGTAAACTATTAAGTTAGGATCCATGTTCTGTATGGATGAAGCTGAAAGTTGAAACACTCCTTACTTCAAGCGGAAAAACAACATTTACAGTGAACATATTCTGCAAGGAGATCAGTAATTAACCAGTCATATTTGTTTTAAGATGCTCAATACTTTATGTCAAATGGCCTGAAACAGGCGAGTGCACTAATGTGAGGCACTGGCCTGACTCCTTTCCAGTGGTATAGCTTCCTCCCATGTAGTTGCCAGTCCAAATACAAGCTGTACTGAAACCCTGTGCTCAGCCTATGGAATGGAGCACAGATTCCAAAACAAAAAACATTTCGCAAAGATGTTTACATTTGACCATTTTGTACAATTTGTCTCAGTTCCTCAAGTCAAGCTCCTGTAACTGTATATGAGCTGTCAAAAAGCAGAGAATTATGACAGATCACCTGCACTTGATACATTCTGTGCTTGGCATGTTTGGGAAATGTGTAGACTAACTTCAGGGCCAACCAGCTCCACTTTTAGTCCATTTCCATCTATTTACACTTCAAGACTGCTCGCCCCTTTTAGAGAACGTCAACATGTCTAGATTTAATTAGCTTTAAATGACTAATAAAAAAGCAGAGCTGGTTTCCAGAGTTTCATTTGCGTAGCAATCACCTCGCTAGTATGATAAACAAAGCTGAAAGAGGCCTTGGGGAACTTTTTTCTCCCTAAGAACTCAGTGACGCCGTGATACAATTTCCACAGCAATTACACTACAATTTCATTATATCTGTTTGTCCATAAAGCAACAAATAACAGTTTCCATTTTCTTTTATAATACAAATATCCCACGAGCTTCTATGTCTCCAGTTGTTTAGTGAAACTCACTGCATGACTGGATGCTGCAAATGGACCGTGCCATATTCATCTTTCTCTGAATTGAATCTGCAGCAGCAAGGTGCCTACGTGACAAAGCTATGGCCAGCTAGTTTAGTGGTTGAGGTGTTTTCTGGCAATTCCTGACACTATGCAGAGAGTCACTGCCATCACAATCCACTTACGCAAGGATCATATGATCCGGCAGAGTTTCCCCCTCATCTAAATAACGTTATTGTAGCCATGAAGGCTTGAAATAGCTCTATGACAGGTTCATTTCTTAAAAAAAAAAAAAAAAAAAAAAACACTGGTTCCATTCTGTCTCTCTCGTACAAACCATGCAAACTAAAATGTGCCCATATCCTGTATCTACATCTCCCATTGTAATGAAATGGTTTAAAGATAAACAGTAAGGTTTCATGTACTTTTTTCTTCTAGGGATTCGATTTGGCTTACATCACCAGCTTAGTTCCTACTTCTAATAACTGTACAGATAAAAATGAAAACTTCATCTGAGCAGGCCCTTAGGTCAGACTTTCTATGTCAAAGCACACTAATAATGTCAGAGAAAAAGCAACATTCATGTCTTCAAGCAGTAAGCCCATAATAAAGAGGATGATATTGATCATGTGGGTAAGCAAGTGGGTGAAGACATAGGCCAACATACATCTGGCTTGAATCAGTTTGTATATTTCAAAGTGACACAGTGCATTCTGATAAACAATACGCAATAAGAAAACAATACGAAGGAAATCTCACAGATGGGTTTTATTTGTGGAACTTATGTCGAAACCAAAGTATCAGGGTTCAGACAGACCTATGACGTCATTCACGCTCTATTTCCACAGGTCTTGACGGTGTGCATTCATGTTGTTTCAAGTCTGTGCGAGAGCGCTCTCATTGCTGCCAAGACCTAGAAACTCAGTTTGGTGGAAACAGCCATTTCAAGTTAAACTTCACAATCAAAAGTTAAATACATGACAAAGCAAAATTACACTTTTCACTTCACAGTGATCGGCCTCTCTCTTTGACACTACATCACGGAGCATAATTATTACCATCAGTCTTGATGTGCTAGCCTAGGCTTTCATACAGGTCCAGCCCCCCTGTCAAGTTCCAAATTTTTAAACCCTCTGACAAATGTCTGCCTTTTCTCAATCAGGTGACCTCATCATGCATGACATCAGTGAAAGACCCTGAGGTAAGAGTCAGTAAGGCAACATCCTCAATCTTAAGTTTACAAGGCTTTCCCACTCCAAAACGTTGATTACTTGTTGCATTAGAACTAATCATATAGCTCTTCCATTTCAATGACCAAAAAAACTAGGAGCAGAGATGCAGTTTTTATCAGAATTAAAAAAAAAAACAGATTGAAAGAAGAAAGAACAGAAATAAGATTTTATGTTCTGCTGAAGTTTTTTAACAAATGGGTTGTAGCAGTGACCACAAGTCTTAGGGCATGTATTACTATGAACTAACAGCAGACCAGCAGTACAAGGAAACACGTCTATATGTCATGGACCACTAACAACCCATGGGGTGCAGACTGCGACAGACTGGTTTACTACATGCCATTAAGGGCTAATGTGACCTTCTGACATGTTGCTGTTGTTTTCAATGTTTCAAACCTGCAAAAGGAAAAGAATGTAAAAAGTAAAAAAGATTTAGCTATTTTTATATATTTCTCTGTTATGAAATGATAATGTTATTAAAAGACTTTTTTTAAACAAACCTTGCTTTATTTATTAATTGAGGATATACTGTGACAGTGCAGAATATAATTTTCTTCATAACAACCTTTCTTTTTGCACCAAACCACCCATGCAAGTTTGTCTCTGGAGCATGAATTATTTACTTATTATTTGTGTGTACTCAACACCATGGATTACATTTTTTTCCCCAAATCACCTTGACTGTTTATTTATGAAAGCTCCATTTTTCTAGAACTCTCTTCTGACAATAGAGAAAGGTTTTAATACTGTATCCCAATATCCTTCTTCTAACATGCCTTCCAAATAGTATGATGGCATTAACACGGCACCTACGTGTTAATTTCAAGGCCAAAAGGCAAGGGATAAAACACATCTATTTGGGTATTTTCTGATAATTCCCAAACTGATGAATCACTAAAGTAATCTGGCCTCTGTCTCACCTCTTGTTTATTGTAAAGTCTAGAGAAAAACAAAATGGAAAAAAAAGGTGAACTTAAAAAAGGATACATTTTGTTTTGAAGAACCTCTTATCCTTGAATTGTGATGTGATTTTCCTTTTAATAGATCTGTTTTAATAACAGCATATAAGATATTCATATCAAAACCACTATAGTATATTATATGTCACCGACTAGACACTGGTTCTCCCGCGACCCTGTTGAAGGATTAAGTGGATAAGAAAGTGAATTAATTAATTAATGGTTTGTAATTAATATTGGTTAGTTGGAAACACAATTTAATTGATATGATTTACTTTTAATGGTAGGCTGGTCAAAAATTAGTGCTCAGTGGTTACTCTGAAGAAATAATGCTAATTTTCATTTATGTATCAATTTTGTTTCACATAAAATTCCTTAGGAGAAATATGACTAGACAAAAATGAGACATTAAATACATTCGAAATCAAAAGGAACCAAAACTCAGTTTATACTGAGTAGTTTATTGCTAGCAAGCCCATGTAGAATTTGATTCTAGGAATTTAGGAATAGTTTTTTTTTTTTGTTTTGTTTTGTTTTTTGCACCATGAAGCCACTGTGCTTTAGCCCTTTCTATTTGTTAACTTTTAGCAACTTTGTAAAAAGTCCTTATTAAAGGCCTTACAGATTTCTTAGTTTGTGTAGTTCTGTGGTGAGGCCCGTCTTGCTCCCACACTCTCAAAATAAAGGCTGATATATGAAAAAGACTTCAACTGAAACCTGCTGTGACCCATGATGCAAAATCTGCTTTCTAGAGAGCCATCAGCACTATGTGCCAGGCAGAATGGGCAAAGAAAAAAGATGCTTCAAAGTGTGTTTCATTTCAGCACCAAACCTTAGAGAAACTTATTTCTTATTTCTTATTTACTTATTTTTTTGTGGAACACAGCCTAATAGCAATAAACCTTAATACCAATACTGCAGTGTCAGCCAATATATACTGCTCAAAAAAATAAAGGGAACACTAAAATAACACATTCTAGATTTTAATGAATGAAATATTCTCATTGAATACAAAATCACACAAAAATCATCAATGGAAATCAAATTTATTAACCAATTAATTAAAATGTAATTAATTTAATTAAAATTAAAGTGGAAAAACACACTACAGGCTGATCCAACTTTGGTGTAATGTCCTTAAAATAAGTTAAAATGAGGCTCAGTATTGTGTGTGGCCTCCATGTGAAGTCTGATTTACTTGGAGTAACATTGTGTTGTTTAAGTGTTCCCTTTATTTATTTATTTATTTTTTATTTTTTTATTTCTTCATAAAATGATTATATTTGTGCTGGAGTAGGGCCTTTGTCAAGTATTAAAAAATCACAATGATTGTGCACACGTTTGTTTACTTGTTTTCTCCCTGAGCTTTTCTTCACCAATTTCAGTCCTCACTGAGTCATCGTCCAGCACTTTTAGCCCTCATGCCACTACTCAGACCATAAAGTGCATGCAAGATCCCTCCCATTCCCCTCCTCCAGTTGACTAGTTCAAGTCACCAAAACTGGTAACTGCAGGGTGACGAGAACCTTCAAGCAGCTGTGAAATTAGACTTCAATATAATATACTTATTATTTGGTTATTATTTTTTTATTATTTTATTATATTTTGTTTTTTTATTATTATATAAAGCTCACTTTCAGCATCATTTGATATTTAACGGCAGATACAAGGTTACAACCCCAATTCCAGTGAAGTCTGACATTGTGTAAAATGTAAATAAAAACAGAATAAAATCCTTTTCAACCCATATTCAATTTAATACACTACAAAAACAAGATATGTACTATTTAAACAGATAAACTTTATTGTTTTTTTGTTTTTGTTTTTTTGCAGATGTTCACTCATTTCAGATTTGATGCAGATTTGATGGAAGGTTGGGACAGTGGCAGTTTAGTGCTAGGAATAAGGTTAAAAAACTATAATGATGTGATTTCAAACGGATAATGTCAACAGGTGATTATAATCATGATTTGGTACAAAGGCAGCATCCAAGAAAGGATGAGACTTTGAAGAGCAGAAGATGGCAATGGCAAAGGAAATGTGTGAGGAAATTATTGAGATTTTTAAAAACAATGTTCATCAAAGAAAGATTGAAGGGATTTGCATATTTCATTTTTCGTTTTTCATTGTCTTTTAGAAAAAGGCATGAATGTCCCTGTTAAAGATCTCATCTTGAATGCATATGTTGCTCTAAAATTTCAATGTGCTTTTCTGCATTAATGCTGTCATCACATAAGTGTAAATGACCTTTGCCAAGGGCCCTGACAAAACCCCATACCATAACAGACCCTGTTATTTGGACTTGTTACTGGATGGTTGTTTTCGTCTTTTGTCTGGTACACATCTGGCCACATTTCCACTGTGTGATGATCCATCCTAGATGCCTCTGAGCCCAGAGAAGTCAACAGCACTTCTGGATATGGTTAACGCGAGGCTTCTTTTTTGCAGAGTAAAGTTTTAAGTGGCATTTGTGACTGTAACTCCATATTGTTTGCCAAAGGTTTTCCAGAGTAATCCCTTACCCATGTGGTCATATCAGCTTTTGGTGAATGGTGGTTGTTAATGTAGTGCTTTCTGAGAGATAGAAGATCACATCATTCAGCTTAATCTCACACCTTATTGTGCATATTTGCAAAAAAGAGTAAAGTTTATCCATTTGAACATTACATATCTTGTCTATGTAGTATATTCAATTGAATATGAGTTGAAAAGGAATTGCAAATCATCATATTGTTTTTATTTATGTTTTAGACAATGTCACAACTTCATTAGATTTTGGGTTGTACATTGATACACAAAGTTACTGAAACTAGCCATACATATTCAGAGGGATCAAACTAGGGAGCAACCATGCTAACCACTGCACCATTGTGCCACCCCAATGCTCTATTGTAAAAATCATTATAAAAGTAAATCTGACTTTGACAGAGTCACACTTCTCAAAAACAAACAGTACTTGAGCAACATACTAGTAACATTTATGTATCTATTCATTGTCTTATCTGCTTTATTCTAGTCAGGTTTGTGGGAAAGCCAGTGCCTAGCCTGAACAACAAACTAAAAACAGGTAAAATACAATTCCACAATGTAATACCATGTTTTTTGTACTTGTTATAATGGCTTAAAGATGCAATCTAATAAATATGAATACACAACTGACTACATTTACTGCTTTAATACAATCATATGGAATGTAGTCTGGTGTGGAGGTACCAATTTTTTTTAGAAGCAGTAAATATCTATCTGTGAAAAGACATGACAAGGGTGTTCAGCAATTAAATTTTAGCTAATGTGTATTACCTACTTGTTCATAAGTTAAACAATTGTTCAGAGGTTAGACACTATTGTTGTCTATACAGTAACAAGTTACTATACTTGTACAGAATTCAGTGACAAATTATAATTGTTGTAAAGATACCAATAGTATATTAAACAAATATAGCAATTAGTATGGCGTAGTCATTCAAAAATAGGCCAGGAATAACCAGGGAATATGACAGTTCTGAACCAACCTTCAAATTGAGGAACAGTGAGACTTGGGAACCAACCTGGTAATATCGGAGGTAATTCAGTGGATAGAACCTCTAACAAACATTGTGGACTCATCACAATTAGACAATTTTCATCCAACTTTTTTACTTAGCAAACAAACAAATCACAATATGACACCAAAATATTTTTCTTTAATAACGAACATTCTGGCTTCATGAAGCATGCCTCAAGCAAATGAAAATATTTTAATCAATGCCATATTTTTTTCCAGTACAGCAAAAATATGGAATCATTCAGTGGTGAGGAAAAAAATATGAAATCACCTTGTAATTTGCATTTCTAAAACAAATACTGGCACAAGCCTAAAATGCAAATCAGTCTGCAGTTAAAAGATAGTGATAACAGACCTTAACGATCTGCTGGGCTAATTGAAAGTAAACATGGCCTCAACAACAGAGTTGTCAACTAAAACAGTGGAAAGCATTAGCGCAAGATGGACCGTAGGAAGTGCACAAATGGGTTTCTCCACTTTGTGAGGGAAAATGAAAAAGCAAAGTGCAAAAATACAGAAGGTCATGTGTTGTAAAAGAGGTTGTACCTCCAACATGGAAAAACATTTAAGGCAACAGGATGAAGTTAGCTTCAATAGTGTGCACTGTTTGACTTACTGCATTCTCTAAGACTAAGTAACACAGAAACTCTACAATTTAATGTGAGCTAGTGTATATAGTTATAGGTGAGAGAGAATATACAGGTAGTAGGGGACAAACAAAGGAGTACTACCTATAATAGAACAGACATACACACACTTGGAAATGTCATTTACAACTTACAAATAAGTAATGGAAAGTCATACACACAAGCTCTAACTTGCACAAAAAGTCTCTAAACACCTCAACTGAGTTAGAACAGTCTCCATTCCAAATGTGAGCTAATGGGCAAGCAATCACATGACCAGTAAGTAAGTGGGCTTTCAAGTTTCACATTAACTCCTGCCTCTGTCTGTGGTTCTGGAGCATTGATTGGCTGTTGAGGTGACCAGCTGTTTAAAGCTGTCATGATTGGGTGGTGTAGGTGGTGATGGAGACCCACATGCAGACAGCTTCAGGAATAAGGGTAGGCTTTATTATAACATAAATAAGGCAATCAAGACCAAACAAAGACAAAGTACCAAATAAAGCCCAAACGTAAAGAAACGCCATCACCTACCAAAGCCGACGAGGTCAGGACACATGGGAGCAGATAGGAGCATGCCCAGGAGTGGTGGAAACTGTTTTTTATGGCCGGGGGACCAGGCCAACCAACCACCTTGATGTGTAGACCAACCACGGCCAACCACGGGGACGAAGGAGCCCAGGCGAGGCTCGACAGGGTGCAGTGCAGGGACCAGCCCAGACACTGACCCTAGGGATGCCTCCCAAGCCTGCAGAAGCCCCGCAGGGGGAGGTCTGGGTGGCGCAGAGAAACAGCTAACTGTCCCTACACTACAGTCTAATCCCTGTCGTTACCTCTGAGCTCCAGCTCATACACCACCTACCCTCTGCTAAGAGCAGGTGGATACCATCATCCCTCTCCTCTCTCTGGCACCTAAGAGCACGGCTGGAGCTGCAAACACGGGCGCAATCCCCATCCTGTGCATAGAGCGGTCTATGGGCTCCAGCCGTGGGGCATGTCCAAACAACAGTGCAAAAAGCCCATGTCTCCTAAGGGACCTTGCCAGCTAAGCCCCAACACGGCTAAGCGAGCCGCGGCAGATCAAACCGTTCTCCGGGTCATCAAACGGAGTTGCCAACGTAACCGTGTAGACTAAGTAATGACCCGCGTCGGATTGCTGGCGCGACTCAGCCTTTTAAACAGCGCGCACAGATGAATCAAATCCCACACTCATCACCAATAAGCAGCCCGCAGCACAATCGCGCATGCGGGTGCCGGATGCGGGAAGACTCAGCTGTGCGCACAAGCCGTGCTCAGACACCATGCCGGGTTGCCAGATAGTAACTGAAACCACACTTGGCATGATGTCTTACAAAAGCCACAAAGTCTAGAGTTTATTTTTTATTTCCTTTTACAATTTGTTACAATTTTTATAACTTCGGCTATTAAAATGAACAGATATTGATCACATGGGTAGCATTTGCCTGTATACAGTCCAGTCACTCTGTGATAGATGTTTCTCTTTATACCTCATTCTCACATGGCAGTATTTTGACCTGGGCTGGCAAGGCCTTTTCCCGTGCTTACTTGAGTTTACTCTGAGTGTCCTGGGTGTGTCACAGCTTTACTGGACCGTTTTTTTTTTGTGTGTGTGTGTGTGTGTGTGTGATAATGGGAGGGCATGGCCTAAATACTACAAACCCTGGATAAAATCAAACCTGTTTGATTTTTCCCTGTCTTGATGACGAGACCCACGTTTGGACGCTTTGCCATGGTTTGACGAAGCCTGCCGGGAATGATACATAGTCTGTCCAGGAGGA
>JAVSBU010341887.1:0-10564 GCA_033118015.1 Loricariichthys derbyi | reverse complement strand
TGTCATGGCCTGCAAATAGTCCGGATCTCAATCCAATTGAAAATCTTTGGTGGAAGTTGAAGATTCCATATTTTTTTTCCTCAGAATTGAGTGATTCCATATTTTTTCCTCTGTTTGGTCTAAAAAAGTAACCGTTACTGACTACCACAATTTTTTTTCCTTGATTTCTTTTAGTGTTTCTTAAAGCCAGAAAGTTGCCATTTGAAATGGCTTTAGTTTTCTGTCATGTCTGTGATCTGTTTTTTTTTCTACAAAATGAAACAGCTGAATGAAACATCCTCCGAGGCCGGTGATTCCATAATTTTTGCCAGGGGTAGTAAAAGGTTACAAAGCCATCTCTAAAGTTTACAGACTCCACCAATCCACAGTCAGACAGACTTTATACGAAAGAAGGAAATTCGAGACCATCATTACCCTCCCCAAGAGTGGTCGACCAAAATATTACTCAAAGAGCGAGGCATAACAGTCAGGGCAATCACAAAGTGTAACTTCTAAGCAATTAAAGTCATCTCTCACATTGTCTAATGGTAATGTTTGAGTCCACAATCAGGAGAAACTGAACAACAATGGTGCATATGGCTGGGTGACAAGCTACTGCTCTCCAAAAAGAACCAATTGTAGTTTTGCTTACATCAGAAGTGTCTGGAGAAGGGAAAATGCTGCATTCTAGCATATGATCCTTGTCCCACATGTGAAGCAGGGTGGTGGAAGTATCATGGTTTGGCCTGTTTTGCTGCCATCGTTGATGGATCAATGGGTTCTAAATTGTAGCCGCAAATTTTAAAATATCCCTAAGTGGACAATGAATGGTTAAAGAAGAATAAAGGTAATGTTTTAGAAAGGTCAAGTCAAAGTCATGACCTTAAATCCTATAGAAATAGATGTTATGTAATAACGGATAATGTTATGGTCTCTTATGTTTATTTGGGTTCTGTTTTAGCTCTGTGTTCTTCAGACATCTAGACACTTTAAAGGCACTGAACATGTTATCCGAGGTCATTTTAATGAGGCCCTGTTTCTGTTACAGTATTATAACATGGGTGGCATGCCGTCCCGGAGCCTGCACCATGACATATGTGCCGTCTGTGGACAGAAGACTTTCGTCGACGTGGATGAGGAGGGCATCATCGAGGACACGTATCAGCTTTCCTGCAATCATGTGTACGTTCTTTAGACTGGAGGTTCATGGTTTTCTGTATGGTGCATTAAGATATACTGTTGGTCAACAGATTTCACGAGTTCTGCATCCGCGGCTGGTGCATTGTGGGCAAGAAGCAGACGTGCCCGTACTGCAATGAGAAGGTCGACCTGAAGAGAATGATGAACAACCCGTATCCTTTGGGATAACACAAACTCTCAGTATTGCAAACTACGATCAAATTATTTGTGAGGCTTTTGGGAGGAACACCCCACAGATTCCAAGAGGCTCTGGCTAGTCAGGTCCACCATTACCTGGTAGCATTAGACACAGCTAACTGGAAACCACCATCTATTGCCACACTCCATGTTGGATTTCCTTCTTGAATGACTTTTATAACCCTTTCCTGCTCTCTTTTGATTAGTCAAATCCAACAGAGGTATTGTTTGTTTAGAAATGAAAATGACCCAGTGATTCTAAATGTTCTTTTTTCTGGTCAACTTCATTTCATCTGTTATTAAACATCAAGTTCATGCTTGCAACAGATTCCAAAAAACAGGATGGGTTGGGGACAATGTAGGGCTAGTAATGAGGTGGAAAGCACTAAACAATGATGTGATGTCATCATGATGTCACTGAGGAGCAGAGGAGGTGCTCTGAATCGCCGGAGTACTAACACCTGTTGCTGATTTCCTCTAATTGCCAGGTCCTTTTCCCTCCAGCCATTTTTGTCTGGACTTTGAAAAACGTCTTGTGTTCAAACATCACCATCTTTCCAATATTTAATGTTAACTCACCATGTTGCCTTGAGGTCCGGGTGTGCGGTTTTGTATATGGAGTTCATTTATTTAATTCATTACAACGCTACATTTCTGGAGAACCCAAATACGTATTTTTTTCCTTAATCTGAACACCAGCTGGGAAAGAACACACATTCTGTACGGCCAGCTTCTGGATTGGCTGAGGTACCTGGTCGCTTGGCAGCCAGTCATCATCGGGATCGTGCACGGCATAAATTTTTCGCTCGGACTTGAGTAGTGTCGGCAGAGCAGAACTTGTGGCACAGTGTGCAGGTGTTGTTTTCCGGGAGTTATTTATTTGTATGTGGCTCTTGTACCTTTTTATTTTCGTAATATTTGGACTCAGTTCACTCACACACCAGTGAGCCAAATCTTTGAGAAATTCTGGTCTTCAGTTATTGAAGTTTTGGCTCACTAATGTAGGTTCCACTACAGAGCAAGTTGTTTTGGACTGATTATTATGATTATTGTTTTGGGCTGATTATTATCAGCATTACTCCTGGCCTGGTCACACAGACCCAGCCCTGACCCTGTGGAGCACTGAGATTTGGATACCCACCTCTACCAAAGATGTAGAGTGCCAGCTTCAACCTTCAACGAAACCTTAACTTCAGCAGACCTCCGTTATCCAGGGGTAAGGATTGAACGGTAGAGCCTCAGCATTGGTAACCCCCAAATCTTTGCGTTCCTCGGCGGGGGACCAGACCAGGATTGCAGCCACGTTGCAGATGGTTATGGACATGAAAAGATCTTGCAAGCTTTTCTGTGTAATGTGGGAGGGACAGAATTCGGGAGCCGTCTAATTTCTTGTGCCAAGGAACCATACTGGACTTGAGCCAGGAGACTGGACTAGTGAATTAGTAAGTAGTTAGGAGTGGTTAGTTACTGGTCTAAAGATCAGAAGGTTGGGAGTTCAGATCCCTGCTCTGCCAAAGATGTCACTGCAGTTGCTTGAATTGAATTTGAAACTTCATTTTGCCCGAGGTGGGATACGGACCAGAGTGGCTCAGCTTTAGGTTTGCAGTCTTGAACCACGTTGGTTCGTATTCCACCTCAAGTGTGGTGAGGTTTCATGTGTGTGCTCTTGCTTACTGGATGAGCCATGGGCCAGTGCTGCTTGGTTTGACTGGGGTGCTTCCCACATTACAGTCCGCCACTCTATTACTGGTTAACAGCTAGAGCTTCAGATATTTTTTGCTCCCCATTTGTTTGACCCCAGTAATCATCATGGCATTCTGGAGCTTAGCCTAGTATTCACAGGGCACATCCTGATCGGACTCAGTGTCAGTCCATGCCAGGGTCGCAGTAGAGAGTCGGCCTCCGATACTTCAGGCACAGCTGGTCGTAACCCTTGACCTCCGACCTACCTGGCAAGCACTGCTGGGACTGGTGGTGCCTTTGGCAGCATGGGATCACTAGTGTGTAGCACGAGGCTGAAACTTTGCACGATTGTTGTTGTTGGATTATACAGATCAAAGTTTGTTTGATTTTGCACTTTATATGTCGTATGCTATTGGTTCGACTGTCGTTCCTCCTGAAATGATATTGTGCTCTTTGTTTGTTTATGTTGCACACTGCCATATTAAAAGACAAAAAAGTGTAATTCCCTTCATTTGTTTTGTTGTGTGATAGACCTCCTGGTCTGTTTGCAAGCCACAGACCCCCCTCGTTCGCCTCTCGGTAGCCCTTAGCTGTTGGTTATCCTTCAGAGTATTTGTGCATTGCTCTTTATTATCACTTATCACACTGTTAGCTTTAAGCACTTCTTAGCTTCTCATTAGCCATTTGAATACCATTAACCTTTTGTTAGCCATCGTTATCTGTTAGCATCTTGTTGGCCCTATCCCTACTTTTAGCCTTCTGTTATCCCTAAGTGTTAGGTTAGCACCTAGCTTTTTGCTAGACCATCATTATCTTTGCCGGCCCTTATCCTTTTTCTAAATTATTAGCCTTTTGTTAGCGTCTAGGTCATGCTAGCCCATAGCATCGACTTAGCTCCTCATTAGCCCTTTGAATACTATTAACCTCTAGTTTACTCTTAGCCACTTGTTAGCCAAGTGTTTTATTAGCATTTTGCATCTTATTCACCTTTTATTAGCCTATCATTAGCCTTTGGTTGCTCTTAGCATCTTGTAAGCCATTGGCTACTTATTTGCCTCTTGGTAGCCCTTAGCCATGTGTTAGCCTTAGTCAAATTAATGCTTAGCTCTTTATTATCACTTATGACACTGTTAGCTCTTAGTATCTTCTTAGCTTCTACTTAGCCAATTGAATACCGTTAATCTATTGTTAACCCATAGCCACTTATTAGCTTGCAGCCTCATGTTAGTTAAAGTGCTTTGTTAGCATTTATTTCTCATTTTTTTTTAGCGCATCATTAGCCTTTGGTTGCTCTTAGTGTCCGGTAAGTCATTAGCCATTAGCTCCTCATTAGCCATTTGTTAGACTTCGGCATGTTGGTTAGCTCTTTATTAGCGATGTTAATGATGTTAGCACCTACATAGCTTCTCATTAGCCCTTTTAAATACTGTAAACCATTTGTCAGCCATTGTTAGCCCTTTGCCTACTTTTAGCCTAAGTGTTATCTTAGGACCTAGCTTTTTGTTAAATGATTATCATTTGTTGGTCCTTGGCCTTTTTTAAGCTCTTAGCCTTCTGCACTTTGTGGACACTAGCACATTGTAAGCACTTATTCTTTTGTTAGCCCTTCCTTAGCCTTTGTTAGCTCCTAGCATATTTTAGCTTCACATTTGCCCTTTGAGTACTGTTTATCTTGTTAGGTCTTAGCCATTTGCTAGCCCTTAGCCTCGTGTTTCCTCCAAGTGCTTTATTAGCATAACTCCTTTTGTTAGCCCATCATCAGCCTTTGGTTGCTTTTAGTGTCCAGTAAATCTCTCATTAGCCATTAGCTCCTTGTTACCCATTTGTTAGCTCTTCATTAGCACTTATCACACTCTTAACTTTTTGCCCCTTTAGCTTCTAATTTACGAGCTTTTTACAGCATAACATGAACGGATTAAACGATTGAAAAGAGAAATGTAAAGACTTTTTATTTACTTTATTGAACGTTAACATTCAAGTGAAATAATTTATCCAGTAAACATAACATTCCTTCCATGGTTCATTTATCAGTGCAAATGAAACTGTACAAGAGGAAACATTCAAACAATCTGGGAAATAAATCTGAATTGATCAGCTTATGGCATGTTGCATTGTGTAACTAAGGATCCTAAGTCACTATTGCCATTGAGGATGCATTATGAGTGAACGGATCTGTTTCTGTCAGCACTGGTTTGTAGAACATGCCTATATTAAACGATATATACACCGAAATGGTTTGGGAAAGCGCGGAATTAAGGTGAAGAGCTTCGATGCAATATCTACTGGCCAGAGAGAAACGAGTTACGCAAAATCTGGCAAGAAAACGGTTAAAAAAAAAATCACTTTGTCCACTGAAACGTTAAGTCAATATAAATACATAAATAGAGTCATCTTCCCTTTTTTATACCTTTTTTTATTTATTCTCAAATAAAAATAGAGACCTGACCTCACCTAACATAAATTCATATTTTTTGTTTGTTTTTTCTTTGTCTAGGCAACTTCATTTTGCTTTTTAATAAACATCCATTCCAGCATTTCAGGCTTGCAACACATTAAAAAATGGGACAGGGGTCAGTTTATGGCTAGTTTACAGGCACGGCATCAAGAACCAAGGGATTATTTCAATACTCTGATACAGTCACAACTGCCACTTACAGCATGATTGTGCAACAAGGAAGCGTTGTTTTAATCGTGTCAAGAAATGCCGTCGACTTCTCTGGGCTTGCAGGCATCTGGGATACACCAATGTCAAAAAGAGCCAAAATTTGGGGTCTGTTACGTTTATGGGGTTGTGTTGGGTGCCCTTGGGGAAGGTCGTTTACGTGGTCTTTACATATTTTAGAGCAACATAAGCTGCCTTCAAGACGACGCCTTTTCCGTGGCTGTCCATGCATTTTCCACAAGGCAGTGTAAAACCACATGCTGCTCATATTACTATGGTATGGTGGATGATGAGTCTATACGCACTTTTTTTTTTTTCAAGAATGCGTTGCGAGCCTGAATTGCAGGAATGGATGGATAATAAATTGCCGTAGTGTCCCAACTTTTGATTTGGGGCTGCAGAAAGTTACTGTGACGATCTCCCCTTCCCCCGTTCAAGCTTTTTTTCATAGAGCCAAGGTCTGTCTTTCTAAGACTGCTATGCTCGGGAAACGATTAATTCCTAAATCTGTGTGTACGCTGTATTAAGAGCAAGTGAATCCACTGGAAGCAGCAGCATGTAGAGGCTTGAACAGGCATGAGCCGGACACGTATCCACGTATGAGCTTGGACTCATTGAAGGTAACGGTACACCTTAAAACAGTGATTCCCAGAGTCGGCCACCACCACATGGCCGTCAGATGTGAGGGCGAGACCCTGCGGGCCGTACAGAGGATCAGCCGCCGTGTTGATGTAGGAGAGGAATGATCCACTGCCATCAAACACCTGCCATAACAGGAAGGATCTCCTAAATACGACCATGGAGGCCATTAACGCAACACAGAATTCATTAGAAGACATTCTAAAAGAATAGACTGGAGAGTGCACTACAGTACCCATAAGGCACCATAAATCTAGTGGACGACATAAAGAACCAACTTCTTAGCCTCTCTTTAGCCCTTTGAAAACTGTCAACCATTTGTTAGCCATTGCTAACTGTAAGCCTCTCATTAGCCCCATGGGTTTTATTAGCACCTAGTCTTTCGTTAGCCCATTATTATCCTCTAGCACGTTGTAAGCATGTATCCTTTTGTTAGCTCTTAGCAGCTTCTAAGCTTCTCATTAGCCCTTTGAACACTGTCAACAGTTTATTAGTACATCATTAGCCTTTGGTTGCTCTTAGCATCCTGTTATTAGCCAGTAGCTCATTGTTAGCCTCTTGGTAGCCCTTAGCCATTTGTTAGCAATCAGCACATTGACATTTGCTCTTTGTTAACACTTATTGTGTTTTTTAGCCTCGCCCATTGCCTACTTTTAGGCCTTTGTTATCCTTAAGCATTTTATTAGCTCTTAGCATCTCTTAATAGCCCTTTTTATTTAATGTTAGCCTTTTTTTAGCCCCTCATAAGCATTTGGTTGCTCTTGGGATTCTATAGTCCTCTCATTAGCCCATTTGTTAGCCTTCAGCACCTTAACACGTCCCTTTGTTATCACTTATTGCACTGTTAGTGCTTAGCATCTTCATAGCCTATCATTAGCCCTGTAATTCTATTAACCTTTTGCTAGCCCTTTTCCTACTGTTAGCCCTTAGTCTCCTGTCTCTTTAGTTGCTAGCATATATCCTTTTGTTATTCCTATGCCTTTTCTTAGTTCTTTGCCATGTGTTAGCTTCTAGCCCATGCTAGTATTTGACATTTTATTAGCACTTATTTCATTGTTGGCTCTTAGCACCTTCTTAGCCTCTTTACATTTGTTAGTATTTTGTTAGCCCATTAGTAGCCTTTGTTAACTTTTAGTGTCTTGTAAAGCTCTCATTAACTCTTTGCCCCCCCCCCCCCATTACCATTGATCCAGCATCTTGTTTACCTTAGCTTACTGTTAACCCTTTGTTAGCCTTTGGCCTCATTAGTATTTAGCTAATTATCCTTTCGTTAACCCATATCCATGTTAGCCATCTTGGTAACCCTTTGCACTTTGTTAGCACTTGGTTGTCTACTAGCCCTTAACGTCATCATCTTAGCATCCTTAGCATCTTATTGGCCATTAGCCACTTGTTAGCCTTAGGTTCATGTTAGCCACCAATGTTTGTTAGCACATCAGCATGTCATTGTACTTTAGCCTTTAGTTAGCTCTTAGGCCTCTGTTGGCTTTTGGGTCATGTTAGCCATTAGCACTTAGCTTTTTTAGCCTATCATTGGCTGTTGTTAGATCTTAGTGTCTTGTAAGCCTTTCATTAGCCATTGCCCTTTGGTTAGGCTCTCATTAGCCCGTATCCACTTGTTAGCCTTCAGCTTATTAACCCTTAGCACTTTGTTAGTCCACCAATTACCCCTTTGCCTACTGTGAGCCCTTTGTTAGCCTTTGTTAACACTTAGCCTGCAATTAGCCTTTTGTTAACCATTTGTTAGCCCATCATTAGCTAGACTTCTCATTACCTCCTTATTGACCTCGCATTTGCCCTGTTAGCTGTCTGTTAGCCAGTAATAGCTGTTAGCTTCTTGTTAGCCCTTTGCATACTGCAAACACTTAGGTTATTAATTAGCCTATTCTTGGCTTTAGTCATGTTAGCACAATGTTTGTACTTAACTTTTGTTGGCTCTTCTTTAGCATTTATTATCTCTTCTTGTTAGGTTCTCATTAGCAATTAGTTCCTTGTTAGCCCTCAGCTTAGAACTGAACTTTGTTAGCACTTAGCTCCTTAGTTCCCTTTAGCCTCTTGTTGGTCTATTGTTAGCATCATGTAAGCCTTAGCACTTTGTTAGGATTTAACTCCCCACTGTTAGCCTCTTGGTATCGTGAAGAGGCTTGTGAACCTTTAGTCTCTTGTTAGCATTTTCTTACCCCCTAACCACTTGTTAGCCTTTAGCATATGTTAGCCAACTCAGCTTCCTGTTAGTTCTTACTCATGTTGTCAATATTTTGTTGTGTGACATTACAGCTAGCACACTTAACCTGTGTGATGTTTCAGTCTCATCTAAGTGCTAATTTTGTTCTCCATATGTAGTGTTCTATATAGAACAGTGAGGGGACGGAAATAAAGCACCTGTATGCGACTATTTCCCCAGTCAGCTACGATGATATTTCCATTAACGTCTACTGCCACACCTGTTGGAGCGTTGAACTGACCATTGCCTTCACCGTTTGAGCCAAATTTGAGAAGAAACTCACCTTCGGCACTGAAGACCTGGAACAAAGGACAGATATTTAGCCATACAAATACATTCAACTTCTTATCAGGATGTGGATCATGGACGGGCACAGTCTGGAACCTATCCCAGAATTCACAGGGCACATCTAGAGGCATACACTGGACTGGACATCAGTGCATCACACAGTCCATTAGGGTATCGCAACACTGTTCGCCTCCTCTCCCTCAGATGTAGCAATTGTATGTAACAATTACAACAAATTTACCTTGACTGAGTGATTGTGAAAGTCTGTGATGATAATTTCATTATTGTTGTTTACTGCTGCAAAGTGGGGGCCTGTAAGCAGAAAGAAACAATAGTCTTGCTGTTCAAAACAAATTCAAGCTCACTATTTAAGGCACTTACAAACACATTACCTGCGAATTGCTTGTCGCCAATGCCCCTGCTGCCGAACTTTGTCACAAGTTTTCCGCTTGCTTGAAAGATGAACACTGTGCAAGCCTTGTTGTCCACGACAATTACGTGGCCGTTTTGATCCACAGAAACGCCCTTCGGACCCATGAGCCTACCCGAGCCCAGCTTAGCCTAGAAAAGAATACAAAAACAATATGGTGCCAAGGTTAAAAAAGAGGGTTGAGGGGGTCCACAAGGCCCCGGACCAGAGGTTGCTGTTGTAGCACTGGATGATCCATCCTCAATCAGAGTGACCGCAACTTGCAAGTTGTGAGCCCACTATTTGGAAAGGATTCTAAAACTCCTTTAAGACAGAAATCCAACAAAGGGTGTGGCCAAAGAACAAAATGGGAAGTTTATTAATGTCATGATTCCAGAGGATTTGAACATAAAAAAGACCCACATGCAGGGCAGCGTAAAATAACAATAATGTTTATTTAAACAGAACCATAACCAAAACAGAACCAACCTGACCGAACTGGCTTACCCCTGGAGATCGGCGGAAGCTAGGGTGTATGGAAACCACGAGGCCACTTCCAATACATTAGAAACACTGGTCTGGAGACCAGGGTATACGGGCGAGGAGGGCTCTCGACCCAAGGCACCCATGCTGCTGGACACTCATATGGGTACCGCCCGGTACCCAACCAGCCAGTGGGCCGGGGAGAGCGCCTCCAACCCCCAGGAGGGAATCCCACTGTCCCTACACTGCCTAGGAGATGCCTCGCATACCTCTGGGCTCCAACCCATACCCCTCCTATCCTCTACCTTCATCCCTGCCATCCATCCTTCAGGACATGGACGTGCCTCGGACCAGGATACACGACTCCTGTATGTAATCAGGCGGTGATATGGCGCTGCGCCGCAAGATGGCGCTAAGTACTTCCTACATGCGGCGCGGCCACCGATCACGAGGAAGACCGTCTAAAGCACTAAGGAGACAGTCTCCTCGTTACAATTAAAAGAAAATACATGAGTATACCAAGGTTGAATACAAAACTCAAAAGGATATGTCTTAAAAAAAGAAGACGCACACCAAAACAATAAAAAAAATGGAAAGAAACAGGAGTCAATATTTGTGACAGAGCTGTTAAGAAATCGGCTGAGTTCGATGAAATTTACACACAGACAAGCCAAAAATCTTCCAATCCGGTTTTCGGGCTGGGCATGGATGTATGACCGCTGTCACAAAGGTCCTGGATGATATTATCACGGCATTAGACAGCAAGAAGATCTGCATAGCTGCCTTCATTGACTTGGCCAAAGCTTTTGATTCGGTCGAT
>JAVSBU010341878.1:0-10565 GCA_033118015.1 Loricariichthys derbyi | reverse complement strand
CACTGCCGTGTGAGATGTGGCCAGTGGCGGCCGCTGGTTGGCAAGATCCCTATGTGGGTACCAGTAAAACACCCAGGGTGGTGTTCCCAGCGGCACCGGTCCACCGTAGAGCGGTGTCCTCTGGCCTGGGGCTTGCCCGGGGCTCCTCCCCGACGGGCCTGGTAAAGGACGTGCGCTCACGGCCTCGTGCATCCCAGTTCGCACCGGTTCCTGGGGGTCAGTTGGTTTTTGACTGTGTGTTATGTTGGTGTGTGGTTTTATGTTTGTTTTATGTTTAATAAAGCACCCTTTTATTAGTTCCACTGTCCTGCGTATAGGTCTCTTTTGTGTTCAAATCCCCCGAGGCGTGACAATATTAGAATGCTGCTAGTAAGTAAGAGATGAGTATCTGAGAATATATAAATGTTAAAAAAGATATTGATATTATTAAATGGTAAAATAATAAGAAGCAAAAGAAAGCAAATGATTCATGGATTTATTATGGGATGTATGGGGGAAGGACTGCTAGACATTGAAAAATATTAATTAATGAATTAATTAATGAATATTCATTGTCTTAGCAACTTAAGCCTAACTAATAAGATAGTTGTCTACACATGTGGAAAAATCAATGCAACTTTGGACAGAAATAAATGTGACATTGCAGAAGCTGGTGGACTCGATGCCACAGCAAAAACATGGCATAATGAAAGCTGAAGGTGGTCCACTGAAATATAACTTTGTGACCTTTTTTTGGCCAGGCAGAGTTTTATTTACATATCCTCCTAAGACCTGGCCCATTCATTCATGCCCTTTAAAATGGACATTTGAACAGAAAGTTTAAGACAATGTTTTCCCTCAGTTCTCAGTAGGAAATTTAGGTAAATTATCTGTCTAAAGGAAATCCTTCTTCTGTGAGTTCTCCATATAATCTGATTTGACCTCTAATGCACCCAGATGTTTAAACACATATTTCTCTTTGCCTGGGCCCAAAGCGGCCCCCTCCTAACAGATATATTAATTGTCATGGTTTGGGAAAGAAGGACCTAAGCACAGGGGACTAATGACAGGGGGCGCAGCAGAGGCGCTTACCATAATGCAGTGATGGCTGCGATAGGTGCTTACTGACCCTATGTTATCTGACCCTAACGGTTACCACGGCCCTCCTGGAACCTACTCCACCTCCCACCTTGGTGGGAGAGCTGGTGCCTTTATCCCTAGTGAGGCAGACAACCACAGTAAATGCCGCAACTGAGGTGGGCATGGAGGAGGGATGATGGGAATGGGAAGAAGAGTGTGGAAAGGGAAGATTGGTAAAATAAAAGAGCATATAATAAATAGCAGAATGGAAAAGATGAGAGAACTAATGTAATGAGACAGAGCTCTAGTGAAAAATGAACTAAACAACCGCAGGGGAAGGGAGAACTAAGGTACAGAGTAAAACTCTGAAAAAAGGCAGTGAACGGAGGCTTGAGGGGTGAGCAAAGCAAACTGCATGCAAAAAATAAACTGAAAAGCTGCCGAAAAAAACCAAAGCCAAAACATGACCGAAAATACCTGAAGCCAAGGAGAAACCGAAACTGCCCGAAGGCACTCGCGAGCATAAAAATCCCAAAACTGTAAAAGAGAAAACCTGAGACGATTGAACGGTTAAGAACGGTTAAAGTGGCAAATGCTTAGAAGCAAAAAACACAGATGACAAGATGTACGGAGCAATCAAGGACGTGACGAGGAACTCTTCTGAACGCTGTCTTTTTATAGGCAGTCAAGCCTATAAAATTATAATTGTAATTTTATATAATTGTAAAATTACTCACTGCGCCTGCGTGATCTCGCGTTTGGGTGATTAGTGGGCCAGCTCTGCCCTCTAGTGGCTCGAGAGCTGGCACAGCTAGTGGTGACATTAATTTTTACTTTATAATGGAGTTGTCACGATTGGGGGGTTTGGTGGAATAAAGGGAGACCCATACGCAGGACAGCATTAAAACATTGGTAGATTTATTAACTCATAGCATAGTGAATCAAAGAATACCAAAACCCAAGTAGACCAACACAAGAAGCCTAGCCGGTTGACCCCCGGATCAGCGGAAGCTAGGACGCACTGGACCAAGAGGACACGTACGATGGCCGACGGCGGGCCTGCCAAATTACCAGCTGAGGAGCACAGTGACTGTCTCCAGGACAAGGCCCCAGGCCTACCGCTACACACTGATCCTCAGAGAGTCTACTGCTGGGACCCTTTTACATGTGGCCGGTGCAGGCGTGGCCATCACCAGGGGGCATCTCCTGTACCGCTGCCGGTGGTCCTTACCACCGGGGCCACACCAACACAACTGGGCAGTGGACCAGGACAGTACTGGAGGGGGGGGGCTTACGACACCTGAGGGATTCAAATCTCCCTACTCTGTCTACTCGTCCTTTCATACCTCCGGACTCCTGTCTGTACTCCACCCACCCTCTATGAAGGTAGGGTGGTACCTTCAGCCCGAACTCCCTCTTGACATCCTGGGATGGTACGCACCTCTGTCTGCAAACCCAAAACCTGCAACACATAAACAGACAGAATTATCTTACCTCTTAGCTCCGCTGCTGCACGCCAAGCCCAACATCAGAAGCAGAGTCTGGAGCAACGGTGGCATGCAATTCTTCTCATTACAAGCAACCATGCCAGCTTGCTGCTCTAAACCTGCATCTGCCTTTAAAACCCTAAGGCACAGCCGATACCAATTAGGCGTGCATCAGCGCTGCACCACTAGGTGGCAATAAAGCCGCACTAATCGTGGCGTAGTCACCTTAAAGGTCCAACAAGGAAGACTGCTTCCAGAACCTGAAGCAGCCTAACTCATTACAGGAGTAAATATTGTTAAATAAACAGGTGTCCTCTTACTACAAATGAAGCTGATTACCAAGCCATGGCCAAATGTAAATATTTGAAGCAATATACATTTCGTGGTGTTCAATTAACATTATGTTCATGAAACAGTGATAAAGGAACACTAGGAATAACAAAAAGACTCTTAATTTCATATATTTCTCTATTACAGTGGTTGTGGGCCATTACATGTTAAGTAAGTTTTTGTTCATAATTTAATATATGTGGTTATTCCTCATACTCGATACATTCAGATATTGTTTGAAATTGAACGATCAATCAGTTAAAGCTTGATTCTGGAATGAGAACAACTCCAGGAACATGTAAGAAAGTCCTGTGCTTTCTAAAAGGTCTCAGGACCTTTAACAAAACAGGGTTATGTCTGGTGTAACTAGACTTGCTTTGAGTGCTGTCTTCCGTTGAAGGACATATATTCAGTGATTATCTTCTGCATCAGGAGATGCCTTTAATTTACTGCCCTTTCCGGATGGAGTGTCATTCTCTTGCATGTGGCACTTCCTGTCAACGCTAAAGTTCATATGCTGGGTCAAGCGGAGCCGCAATGAAGCGATGGCCGTTGAAGTGACAGATTCATTATCGTTGGCCTGCAGGCTGGTTCACGGTTATTTTAGAATCACACCAACCCCAGCTCTCAAACCCACTGTGGGTCAGTACTGGATTAGGAGTGGGTCACTGCTCATGGACAAACTAATTAAATAGAATTAGAAGAGTCACGTGAGTGGACTTGAATTGAACACTGAGTTACAGTGTAGTGAAACAAAGTGTTGTGAGATCCATCTCCGTGACTGTGACTCATTCAGAAGGAGTAAGCAACACATGAAACAAGAGAGTAAGCCACAGATGAAAGGATCGTTCATCATTAGCATTAGCATAACGTTATTGAACATCGCTCCTCCAGGCTAAATCAAGCATTCAGGCACTTTATGAATAGTTCTCCAGCAAAGCAATGGTTCTTTACAGCAACAGTCTGCATGTGGATGTAAATCTTTTTCAAAAGCCTCTGCTTCAAAAACCAAAGACTGAGACTCTAAAATTATCCGCTTTCTTGTTCTGAAAGCAGATAATGTATTGAATGAAAAGACTGAACCAATCAGGCAGGACTTTAACTATTCAGTGGTACCTACATGACAAAGCCTAAAGGAGAGAAATCAGTGCAGTATGACCTGGTGGAGATGGTGAGCATTGAGTTAACAGTATGGCCAGCACGGCAATAAAAATTGATCAGACTGCCACCGTGATGAATTAGACCGGCAAATCTGATCCCAATCTGCTTTTAGTCTTGTGTGTACTGTAATTTGAGTCTTTGTAGCACTTGAGTTTTGTGCTATTGTGGAAGGACAGAATGGCCAGAGGACGAGATGAAGAGTGAGTGAGTGAGAGAGGTCGGCAGTGATCGAGATAGTCAGTGAGTTGTGAAATGAAAAACACACACAGAATGCAGACGGCAGTATTTTGCAGAAATTAAACACACATGCACACATGCATCTCTATCATCGTGAGGACCTTCCATAGACATAATGATTGTTGTACCTACCTATTCTATACCTATTTTTTTTTGGTTTTCCGAAAGACAGTTTGGCACACACACACACACACACACACACACACACACACACACACACACACACACACACACACACACACTGCTCTTAGAGCATAACTGCCATATTCTCTAGGGATGGAACCACACAAGCAAAGATATCCCACATCAATCTGTGTCCCAGCAGGCAGCCAGACACATAACAACAAGGAGTGAAGCTCTGGTCTATATTATAAACATGCTTGCATGCTCCTTTAAAAATTTAGTCACACAATACATGCACATAAATTCAATAAAACCATAAATGCTGCCAATAGACATAGTCATGTTCTTAGAGATCCTTAGTATATCTATCAAACAAACCAACCAATTATACAAATAATACTAAAGATGATAGAAGTGGCTAGCTAACGATGAATCTGTCCAGCAGCTTATTCTAGTGTTACCTAGACACGGTGTGGCAACATGCACAGGAATATTTTTCAAGATGATGATATTACAGGAAAGTGTGGCTAATATTCAAACTTTTCTGGTCAGATGGGCCATATTGAGTTTTCCTAATACTCATGTTACTTCGTTGATCTCTGATGCCAGGAACTGTCAAATGTCTATCCATTTATTTTAGTACACCAAAGATTCCACAGCGGTAACTGAAGTTGAACTCATGGCTAGCCTACCAACAATTTACATTTGTAGTAAGTATGCAGATGAAAATTATATTGTCATTAATGATAGTGAAATTGAATGCATCATTATTTAATGAAATGGTCACTCACAGTTTGAGATGATACTCACCGCTGCTCTTACTGTCACAAACTCTACCACAGCACTGCCTTTCTTCTTACTCGATACTATAACGTTTAAGACTTCACCATACTGTAAAAGACAAATCAAAACATAAAGCTATCTTCACATCTACATTTATTTATGAAATAACACAAATTATCGTTGTGCTTTATGTATCTGTCTCAGTGTCTCTATTACAGCATGTTTATTTCTGCTGAACATCACTAATTGAATTGCTGTGGTCTGTTTGTGTTCAAACCATGAGAAACAGTAAAGTCTAAAATGTCCTTCTTTAGAGAAACAATCTATCTTCAACAATTTTGGAACTAGTTTGATAAAGGTCAAGGTTTGGAGATGTGTGGGATGAAGTTAGCATGGCTTAGCTCCAAAAGACTGCCAGTAAGATTTAGAATAGGGAGTAATGGGAGGTTTGGTATGGTTATCTCTATAACCTCTGATCCTGACAGGGGAGTGAGAACTGGTATGGATGGGGTATTCATATCATCTAGGGTCATTTACGGTAAAAAAGGCTCCACTTAACAATAACTAAAGCAGAGGATAAGCAGCCAAAATAGCATTGTATCAAAATGCCACCTGCTATGGACGATGCTTTTTTAAGCGCTTATCCAGGAACTTGATGTCAGCCAGGGAGAAATCATGTCTTAGAATCTACTGTCCCTGGAAACTAATTTACATTTGCTGGGAAAATGAAATGGTGGAACACAGTTGGACAATAAATATCAGAACTTTGCCAACAGTGACAAAAGAAGACTCCCAATAGACCCCTATTTCATATATCTAAATATTTCCAAAGTTTTCTTTAGGGAGCTAAAGCTGGAGAGGCTAGCCGGTGTGATTGCAATTTGAAAATCAAGGTCCAAAACATACAGAGACCCTTGCCAAATGGAGACTGGAGCCTGTCCCTCTTTTGCCAACAATATTTGACAGTCATCCCATCAAAACTCATTATTTAATGTTACCATTGCCTTCAAACTTATTCATATCCTCTGAAACAGGCTTCTATTGTGCTTTTTATTAAATGTTCTCATTTAAATTGTTCATTTTCGTCTTGGGACCTCATTTCTTTGTTAATGGCCAGTAGTGTGGACCTCTAATTCACTTTACTTAATTTAAAGGATTAGTCCATTTTTGTGAGCATTCAGGCTGACATTAATAAAATTAAAATTTAGCATGCTCTTCAATCCTGACCACAACTCTTAACAAACCTGCATCTCTGGCAAAAGGTCTCGAAGCCGATTACGTGCCTCGCGAGGGTGGTACGCATGGTGCTCGGTTGCATGAGAAGCACACATTTCCCAGCAACTCTCCCGATAGCACGAAACATGCCAGCAAAGCGGGCTAGTGAGAGTGGTGTGCAGCTCTTTAAGAGGGCACTGCACTGCCTGAGGCACTACTTGCACACAACAAAAATTTAATGGAATTCACACTAGGGGGCGAAATTAAAGTGCCTAAACAGTTGATGTCATGCAGGCCTGAAACCTGGGGCGCTGGACACCAGGCCGGGTTCATTAGGAAGGGAAACAGCTTGTTTGGATGCTTTCTCACACTCTTTCAAATACATAGCAGCAGACCAGCCAGACTACAGCCTGGTTTCAGCCAAAACAAAATAAGCAAATGTAGAGATATACAGCCTTCAACTGTGCATTTTCTCTGGTTTTCCAAACTCAAGTTAGCTGGTAAATCAGTTTTACCTTCTGGAGTAAGCGCTGAAGAAATTCCTGAGAATATCCACCGTTTGTATCATCATCTCTTTTACACTTCCACTTTAGCTGAAAGACAGATGGAAATACCAAAAACAGGTTCATATTAAAAGAGTCTAAAGAAAATAGATCCCACCAGGACGTACACGAGTAACTTAAAGTCATTCAAATTCCTTCATAAACCGAAATCATAAAACAACATAGCAGGAAAAAAACAATTTCTGGTTAATGGCTACGGGTGAAGAGGTTAGAGAGTGGCTGGAGATCCAACAATTTGTTGGAAGTGGGATCTGTGGTTCTGTGTGATGGCTTGCATAGACAAATAGGAATAAGCATGCTAAGGTCTAAGAAAAGCACTGTGAGGAATCCAGATATTAAAAGACCTAGTGACAGGCCTTAATCCTTACAACAAACCACTAATTTGAGACCATAATGGAACATGAAAGCGATTACGTAAATTAACATAGGAACCTATGTTGTGAACGAGACTGACTCAACTGCTATCTAGCAGACATCTTAATAAAGAGTTAACAGTAACCATTTATAGATTTACAGATGGTAAAGTTCTTCCGATGAGACTTTTTGAGGAGCAGCCTGAGAGGAAGTGTGGATAGCAGCAGGGGCTGTGTCATTTAAGGAGTCTCACGCAAATCACTATGACAAATTATACGGATACTGCATTTATAGGAACTCTATTTTATGCACCATCATTAGCTCTACATTGTAATGGATTTCCTTTTTTCTTATTTTTTTCCTTAATGAACCACTGCAAACAAAATCTGTTCTCAATGTGTGCTCTACTTTACAGATAAAATTTCCAGGACAAAGCTTCCATGACAAGCTTTGCAACTATAATCAGTCCCAGTAAATTCAGAATGTTCACAAACTTCTTCCTTTCTGTAATCACATTCTATTACAAACTTTAAATGTTTCTCCTTTATACTACAATAACTTATAACATTATTTAATATGAAAGTGGCAAAGAGTACAAATGACACCCAAAATTTAAAAAAGGCGTGGTATTAATGTGACTTCCATGTTAGCCTCTTCATTGTTAGTTTTTGGAGAGCTCATGCAGACATCTTTCTTTCTGCAGTTCAGATATTCCAGTCATACAGCTACAAATAAGAGCAATTTTTCCCCTCCAACACAAAAGCAACACCCTAACACAAAAAATAACACTACCTCACGCAAGATGGTTGGGCTCTGGGTTTTGTAGCTCATTTTTCTAACTCATGGTGAATGATGGTTTTCAGCAGTATCCAAAACACAGCAGAAATGCTCTTACATGGAGCTGCCATGTAAACTAAATAAAAGACAGAAGGATTACTGGCTCCATATAAAAGAGGAATATTGATATTCAAGGCATTTCCCCTTAAATTAACTGTCTGGTTTAGTAAAATAAGTACAATGAAAATGATTTGCTACGAGAAAGGACCAATCCCTTGTGACTTGTCAAAGGATCCAAGCACAAATGGTTATATAACAAAATCATGCCAAATTGCTTCACTGATCATGAGGTAATTTCTTTTATGCCCATTAGTCCAGGTCAGGGTCACAAATATACTCATGCCCTCCACAAGAACCCAGTCCACTGTCAGGCCAGCAGAGGTGACTGTTAAAGAGTGAGGTGGTGGGCTATCACATTAGACCGCTGTGCGACCCAAGCAGAGATAGTCCAACAAAAATGTGATTTAATATACTATATGACCAAGATTTGCCCATAATGCTTCATTTGTTCATTTTAATGCATAAAGTGTGAATCAAGTATTTAAGCCCACAAGTAAAAATGATTGCTTGGAAATTTATGCAGAATAATTCATACTGCAGCAGGACAATGACCCAATACAGACCTCGTAACTTTGCAACAAAAGCTTTAAAACCAAAGAAGATCAAGAAATATTGATACTCGTGAACGTCTTACAATCATTAACCTAAACCTATCAGGTATTTATTGGCTCACCTGAAGACAAAGAAATCCAAGCATTCAGTAATATCATAAGATGCTCTTTGTAATACTGTGAAGTCATGCTGGGATAACTCGGATCATACAATTTTGCTCAAAGTTTAGTCCTTAGTCCTAAACTTTAGTCCTAAACTTTAGTCCATGCGAATAAGTCAAAAATGATATTAAGGAAACCCACCAAATACTAACAAATCCTGAAGGTTTTTGGTTTTCCAAAAGATTCAACATTTCATTTAAATTGCTTTACTAAGTAAATTGTTTGCAATGAAACATTTTTTTTTGAAGTAGTGGTCTTAGAAGTTTGGCCCCAACTGTATCTGACTTATTCAATTGCCATGGAACAGAGTTGGCGCTGGCAAGCAAATACCCATGATTAATTACAAAAGTCTATTAGCTAACATTGAACATCTATTAGAATGAAACTGAAAGGCTTCCAAAAAGCAGAATAGCTGTCTATGTACAAAGTTATGCCTTATATGACAACTGGCCTTGAATAGACAAAATAACGGATGCAGAGTGAAGCTTTATTCAAAATGAATTTGGGCTAAGTGGAAAAGGGTGACAGGGTCAAATACAGCCTGTTCAAAAAGGTCTGGTCTCCAAAATAAACAAACGGAGCATTTCAATGTTTCTGCCTTATTTGGTTTCACTGCAGGACTTCGTATAAAATGTCCTCCATCGCATAACATCCATCCTGGGCCATTTAAAAGGAATAACTTCTAAATTTGAAACATATTGAAAGTACTGCCATGAGGATCCATTAAACTCATATAACTTAATCTCCCTTTCTTCTCCACTCTGGAACTTTAGGAACATCGACCAATTTTCTTTCAAACACAAAACCACATACAAATATGTATCCCTGACAGTGTGCACGTTATGATACCTACCTTTAATTTAGGAGTTACATTACTGTTGCCGTGTTGCTCTGATGAATCTGTGAGAGATAAAAACAGAGAGAAGGTGAGTGAGTGAGAGGGGAAGTAAGAGCCAACAGGTTCATTTGAAATTTTCAAATCTGACCTGCTGTAGCAAATTTGGAAGTATTTAAACAATAGCACAATATAAATGGCTAATCCCCTGTAACTCAGGGTCAGGATATTATATAGCATATTCCGAACAATACCCGATTCCTGTAAGTTTATGTATTAAAAAGTAAAATTGTATTCCTTAATACCACCCCAGATCTCTTTTATGGTTCAAACCACTGTCAGTGATGAAATAACAATGATTAAAACCAGATATGTATAAATACTATCAGGGTATAGTGCAAGAAAGTATTGGCTAAAGCAGATTACGTAGTTAAAGCACTTATGCACAGATAAGGTTAGGATTTATTAATGTCCTAAATTAGATACCTCATTTTAAAGGTTCTTAGACTGTTGACAGTTCAATTTCACATTTTTATAAGATCAGTATTGTGAACTCTTACACTCACTGATCACTTTATTAGACACAGCTCCTTGTTTCTTCTACTTGAGGATGAACTTTGTAGTGCTACAATCACAGCCTGCAGTATATCTGTTTCTCTACATACTTTGTTAGTCCCCTTTACTGACAGCTCAAACCAGTGTGGCCATTCTCCTCTGACCTCTGGCATATGACTCTATTTGCTCTTCAGCTTTATTACCCCTGTGTAAAACGTCTCCTTGTAAACTATAAAATTTGTATTTTGTTATG
>JAVSBU010341869.1:0-10565 GCA_033118015.1 Loricariichthys derbyi | reverse complement strand
GTGTGTGTGTGTGTGTGTGTGTGTGTGTGTGTGTGTGTGTGTGTGTGTGTGTGTGTGTGAGTGGTTGGGGGGGTGTTTGATATCGTAATAAATCCATCATGTTCAGCTTGTTTTTCAGGTTTTACTCACTTTATTTTTTAGTCTCTATCCTTATTTAAATTCAGATTTTATTTATTTATTTGAGTACTTCCATTACAGGACACCTAATCAGGGTTGTGGTGCCTCTGGTTCCTGGACCTGGAGAACATTGGATGTGCCCTCACTCTTGGTACCTTCCATCAAAGCTGTGTATGCGTGGCAGGCTTTGGACTGAACGTCCTGTACCCCTCATCCCTCTGGCATCATGGTGCACACCTCCCACCTTAAGAACAGAAAGCACCTCCATCCAACACCTCCACACATTTGCTTTTGGTTTTGGATATAGTTTCTGTGTGCTCTATCCATTTTATCTCATTTTTAGTCTACCATAGTCTAGTCCAAAATTATGACTCTGATAGGATACCTGCCTAAATACCAATACTGAAATGATACCACGGCCTGAAAAACCTGAAACATCTGAAACAGTTTTATGAAATAATACATGACAGAACATGGAGGTAAAATTCTCTGTTTTTTTTTTTTTTTTTGCATTCATTTAAGCTCAGTGTACTCTGTGTGGTGCATTAGGCACTGTAACGTGCAGTCTAATAACCCTGGGCTTGAGTTCATGGCTTTTCTTAATTTTCATGCTCAATAAAATGCAGTTTGTGCTGTTTACTGTTTTCTTTTTCATACATGAATAGCTACTTTTATAGCATTAACCTTTTGATTATTGAATCTGATTATTTACTGTGATGTGCAGTAATCTGATTCCATTAATCCTCTCTATCATTGAGTTCATGGGATTTCTTTGGTAGGTTCGTTAGCTTTATGTGTGCAGCTCGAGCTCACTGATTAAAGTTTCTACTGAGCACATTTTCTAGCAATAGAAATAATTACTGACAAAAATGAATACACCACTAAGTTTACCATGTTCATTTATAACTGATGCTGATTATCTATTTGTGAGTTCCTGATTTTACCAGTGTTAACATATATAAATGTTTACCACGTTAGTTAAAATTAGTTAAAAAGGTTAAATCTGTTGTTTTAGAAGTGTACTAAGGACTGTATTGTAAGTGGCTGATAGGTGATGTCTTAGTCCCCCACATCTGTACAGTGTTCAGACAGAGCTGGGGGACTAAATACATCACCAATCAGCCACTTACAATACAGTCCTTAGTATTACTGTCTAAACAACTGAATACATACCAAAACCCAGCTGGTTTCAGTGACCCACAGGTTCACCCTAATTATCCACTGATCACCCAAATGACTCTTGAGGACATTCACACCCAGCCTCCAGGGACCCACACCAACAGGACGACTCAACCACACCCCAGTTGACCTTTTCATCCATGAGAAGATATATAGCTGATACCCCCAACTAGTCAGTTTGAATTGAAGAAGCCTTTCTGATGAGAGGTGAAACATCTTCAAGAATCTACAAGCAAGTCCAGATTCTCTCTTTTCTACCACCCACTGTTCCATTAGAAGATGGTACACTATGGGCAATAAGGGGTGCAGACAGTCAGAAACAATACTCAGATAGGCAGAATGTGGGCTTTAAATGATGCTTAGTTGGTAATAAAAGGGCACAAAATGTGCCAAGAAATTTCAAACAATAGTAGGAGGCAAGATGGATCCAGCTTTCATATCGCTTATGTCAAATTCTGACCAGTTTTCCAATCTTCTATTATCAAATTTTGCTTGTTCTTAGCAGAAAGGATTACTGATTCTGTAGCCCATCTGCATTAGGGTTAAATGTGTTATTTGTGCAGAGAAACTCTACCTTGTTTGTAATGAGTAGTTATTTGAGTTACTTTTCTATGAGCTCATACAAGTCTGGACATTTTGACCTCCCTCATTAACAGCTCCAGAGTGTCCTTAACGTGCCTCTAAACCTTGGGCCCTGTGCTACCAGCCTCCCTGAGATCCTGAATTTGATTAATCACTCTTGCTTTCAAAAATTATGCAAAGAAAAGGTTTCAACCTTTAACTTAAATCAATATTTGACAGAACCATAACCACTATGAGTTCTCTTTTTATTTATTTTATTTATTTTTATTTTATTTATTTTATTGTAATATTTACGTGTTTAAACTCCACCCATTTCTACAGATGCCCAGTTATTTAAAACAGAGAATTTCAGTGGATTTTACACAGTGATGTGAATATGAAATAAGGACATCCAGATGACCCAAAGCTGTGTTTATCCAGGAAGCGTTTAACATGGCGGCGTCGCCCTTTCGCTCTTCTGAAAGGTTGCTGTAATTATGTTTTCAGCCGGGACTGTTATTATCTGTATTTCTATGGCTGTGAATGTAAAATCACTCTGGAGCCACTCGAATTTAAGGAGTGCAGAAAATAAATATGCGCTCATCACCCGCACTCTTCTGCCAACACTCTGGAGGATTTTTGTCTCGCCTTTAGGAGGGAGAAGGTCAACAGCTAAATAAATACGCACTCAGATTGTAGCTATTTATGCAGCACAAAGTCTAGGTGCTGGAAAAACACGAGGCCTTCAATAGGAGTTTAATGGACCAGACGGAGGGTTTGATACGAGGCGTCGCTTGGGCGTCTTGTTGATTTTCTGAGCGTGACGTTCCCTCCTCTCTAGTCTCCCAAGGATGTGTAGGTTGGACGAGGCTGGCCTTCGCTCCTGATTCGAGTGCACTTGGCCGGAGTTGAGAAAAAAGTCAGGCACTCTAGAGAAACGCAAACAAGCCGAAGAAGAAGAAGAAGAAAAAAGTTTTTCCTGCCAAGACAAGACGCAGAAATCAGAGAAAGAATTCATGAAAGCTTTCTTGAAAAATAACCTGAAAGTTTCTTAAGACAAACACTAATAAGTTCATAAGAATGATCTTAACAATCAAGATTAAGAAAAACTTTATTTCCATTGTTTGGTTTAATCTGCTCAGAGGACAACAAAATGGAGCAAAACCGTCAAACGGATCATCAGAGACATCATCAGACCCTTCTGTAAAATGTTGGTGTGCCCCAATAAATTACAGGGTCAAAAAAAAAAAAAAAAAATCAATCTTAACCTGGATTACTGAGCAGAACTACAAAGAAATGCAATAAAAATCCAATACAGGCACTACATTTCCCATAATGCCTCAATCAGAGCTGAGATATTTCTCCTGGAGTATCTTAGAAGATGGATAGATCTATGTTGTTGTATAGCAACCAACTAGCAACACCATAGCAAACACCTAGCGACACCTTAGCAACCACTTGGGACACCATAGCAACCATGTGACAACATCATACAAACAACTTTGCAACCCCATAGCAGCCACCTAGCATTGTCATAGCAACCACCTAGCAACCACTGTACCAGACCCAAATAACACCTGGGACATCATAGCAACCACCCAGCAACACCTTGGCTTCCACTTAGCAACACCATAGCAACCACCTGGAATACCATAGTGCCCACCTAGCAACAATATAGCAACATCCTGCAAGTAAGTTGGAAACAGCATAGCAACAACTTAGGACTCCATAGCAATTACCATAGCAACACAACAGTAACCATTTGGGACACACCTTTAAGAATCATTCAACAAATTTTAGCAAACAAGAAATACAGGTGATGGTGGAGAAAAGAGCCAACAGGAAAACATTCTCTTTGGAAAATACATTCATTGTCGGGTGATGGCAGAAAGCAAAAGTATGTTGATCTTATTTCTGATAACTGTCATGCTCCCTGAACCTATGGACTGCATATCCCAAGATGCATCCGAGCCGGAGCCAGGCCTGGCGCGCCCTCTATCGCCTGAATTTTAGATTAGAGCCACCTGCAGCTCGTTAGCAGCAAGGCATAAATAGACTCAGGGCGCGTCAGTCCGGCACGAGGTATTGCCAACTTTGTTTGAGCTACTGAGCATTGTGGATTATTGCGATTTGTCTTCATGGTTTTGGATTATGGCTTCGGTTTAGGGTATAGTGTGTTTACGGATTTCCCCTTGGCTTTGTCTGCTCATCTGATTGCACCTCTGTGTATCGACCGCGGAATGTGTATCCTGACTAACGATTATTGGATTAAACCGGCGTTTTCCTTTCCCTTTACCCTGCTTGGGTCTCCATTTAACCCCATCGTCACAATAACTAAACTGTTTAAAGTTTGGTACATTTTGATGCAAAAATTATTAACTATTACAACCTTAGATAAGAGTGAGGCTACAGTGTAAAAAATAAATTTACAAAAATTAGATTTTTTTTTAGTGAGATGAAAATGCATATATTTGGAAAAAAATCTGCTAGTGGGGTAAACAAATTTTACAAAGTAAAAATTAAAATAAGCAATAATAATACTAATCATATTAATAAAAATCTATTTATATTAAAAGCCCTGATTTTATATATTTTGTACTTAGCTTGGCAACTAAATATAATGATGAAAATAATCTTACAGTGCCTTCACAATTTGGAAATGTGACAAATGTTTATCACAGAATAAAATATTACCTTAATATAAGGAAATATATAATAATGCTTTCAAGAATATCACAAGACAAGAATTAAGAAAAAATAAAATAATTCTTGAGAAGTTACTTGAAGTGTAACAATTTTTGATAACATATTTTTGTTAAAACTTGAGAATCTGCTTTGAAAAGGAATCGCTCCTATTCGTCCTCTTCGGCTGAAAGTGGAAAGACTTGACCGGGACCCGTCTCTGCTCTCAGTCATGATTCTGGTAGCAAACGTAATCTGGGCCTGTGTGCTTAGCGTGTGATTGATAAGATGATGATGATGATGATGATGATGATGATGATGATGATGAGGAGGAGGAGATTTAAATGTTGCTCTGGGAACAGCTGTAATGGTCTGCAGGTAGCTTTGATTTGATTCATCCTTGTTTTACTGGCTCTCTTTGTAAAAAATAAAGCATGAATATTACTGTCTGGACACCTCACATTTCCACAGATCCCTGTTTCGAGCTTGGACTCTGCATGGATTTTGTATGTTCTCCCCATATCTGCGTGGGTTTGATCCATATCGATGTAAGCTTGCTCCCATCATGAATAGCCATCAAATTTGATGCAGTGTTAAACGAAAACATATTAACAAACTGGACATACTAAAGTCAGTACGTCTGTAAACTGGTACTTAATCCAAACTCTGAAAAACAAGGAGTTTGCCTTCAGAGCCTGAATCTCATCACGTTGTTAGAATGTCACATATTTGAGGGATCTGGAGAGATCCTGGATTACTCCACCGATCGGTCCTTTATTATAAACACATTCAGTGCTGTGGTCTTTCTTACTGTTTTCCTTTTGGTTGTCAGTTATCACTAACCTCATTAAGCTTTTTATAGTTAAAGAAGTTTTAATGATAAATATCACTGAAGGTCAGAGTTGTAAGAGTCGATACTCTACGCTCTCATCATTTAAACAGCAGCAGAATGATGGGATGATATTAGTTTTATAGAAGTGTCGAGGTAAAGAGCTCACCTCCTGAGCTTCAGTTCTCATTCTTATCTTTATCCAGGTAAGCAGTGCCATCGATTCATCAGCAGACTTTTAGTAAAGCTTTCACTGAAATAATCCATAATGATAAATCACTGTGAGCTCATGTGGCCCGCGGTTCTTAGAACCATTGACATGACTGATGGAGATATTTTCCAGATCAATACTGAACTTTTCTGAAGTCTCTGTCTTCGTACTCAAGTGGTGAAGTCCTCGTTCAGATCTGACCTAGATATGGCCTCCAGGAAACCTTGGTCTGTTATAATACCTTTATAATACCATATTTTATGTATGATAAACATCCAAACCTAAGAAACAAAGCTGCTAGTAATCTCAATCACATCTCCAAATTCATGTGGGTTTGTGTCCCAGTACTTTTGGCCACATGTGAACAGAAACAAAGCATAATTAAAACCTGAATAAATTGAATAGAACATTAAAAGAGAAATCAGAATATTAATTAAAACACATAATAAATGTTTTTATATGTGGTATTTATTGATTAGATTGTTGATCAGTAAAGCGTTTCTGTAACATTTCACCCATAGCTCTACACACATTCTGTTATGTTTTATGAACTTTATAAGAAGTTCCTTTTTCATACTTTTTTTTTTTTTGCTAGAACTTTTGTAGTCAGATTCCCTAAAACACCTTGTTCATTCCCTGTCATTCCCAAAGACAGCGCTCCAGGGACGTGATGATGATGGAACGGCTCACAGATTTATTCATACTCAGAAGTCTGCAGCTTCTTTAACTCTTTAAAGACAAAAAGCTAAACACTTTACTGCAGATATGAAAAGATATGAAAACTTTATTTTAGAAAGAGTGTGCAGTCTGGCTTTGAAACTGTTTTTAGCCTGTGTCCTTAGAAAGAACTATCAGGGAACCATCACAATTTTTAATTAACCTTTACTCATTTTAATCAAACATTCAATCTAGTTTAAATAATTTTTTAACAATACTGAACAGCTAATCTTTACTGTTTATCCACTCATCTGTTCATGTTTTTGTTTGTTTGTTTTGATTTTTGTCACGTTTTAACCCTGGGCTCTGTCCCCACAGAGCTGGGCACCGGTCCATCACAGCTTGTTGGAGCAGTGGGGTCGAACTCAGACGCAGACAATCATGTGATCATGTGGCATCCAAATCACGTCTGAACTCTCACTCAGATCCCTGCAGGTTTGCTCAAGCGTATTAGATCAAATTTGGGCACGGCTAGCTGGGCAAACAGGGTTTTATTTCATTTTTATTAGACATTAATGTATTAAATGACATTTGACCTTTGACCTGACCCCGTCTGACAGAGCCTGGTGATCTTTGGTCTATTTGTCCTTTTCTTCCAAACAAAGCTCAGTTATACTGATGGGTCTGAGGACAATACCTGGTTCCACTGGGTGATGGTCCATCTACAATGCCTCTGAGCCCAGAGAAATCAATGCCACATCTCAAAGACTCCACATTTCAGGGATACTGCTTTTGGTCCAAATCATGATTGCACTTGATCTAACTTTATTATTATTAGTTGGAATTTCCAATGTATTAGTTGGAAATGCAGGTGGAGGTGAAATAAGAAACTTAAACTCCACCTATATTGTGTGTTCAGTGAAATAGGGGATGAAATTAATACTAATTGTCCTTATGGAACCTGAACTTGTGAGGTTTGGGAGAAGCATAAACAAGAACAGAATTAAATAATTTCATGACTTCATGATATATGTGGCTCTCAGGAGTTTTTGTTGAACCTTATGGGTTTTTTTCTATTGTGCGATTAAAAAAAAAAGCAGCCACTCCGTTTTGACACCATGTCTATCATTTCTTTAGTGAACAAAAATTTCCGCGCCCATTTTCACCCATTACGTCGCATTTCATCCCAGCAGAATGAGCCGAGAATGTCTGTTCTGTCATAATCGCTTTGAAATGACCCTCTCAAAGCCATATGCACCCGTCTCACAAATCAGATCTCACAAATCCCTGCCCGTCGAGGTGTAATCAAGAGGAACAAATGTGTGCTTTCACTGGACGGGAGCTGGCTTTTCTTCCTTTCTTCCCTCTTCTCCTCCAAAAACATGTCTGGACTGCTGCTAAAGATTTTCCTTTCAGCAGTCATGACTCTGAACGGCCTCTCTAAACGTCCTACAAACACCAGAGTGGGTTCTCTTCAGCTGTTTCCCAGCAACTGGAGCTCGTGCTGTTAACGTAGCACCCTTAAAACCAGTAGTGCTCGGCGGCTCCCAGAGGAACGACGTGGTTCTGAAGCTTGAGGGCTCTGCTGAGAGCTCTTGACACAGCTCATGGATCCACAACAAACCGAGATGCTCTCAGAATCAACTCTGGATTACGCTTTTATCCTCGCTCGTAGCTTTTGAGGGACACTCTGTTCAGGGACATCACTTACAGTGGAGTTGTAGTTTAAAGTGAGATTTTAATAATAAAGAAGAAATGATGCTAAAAGGTTAAATCAAGAATATAAAAAAGGTTTTATTTATAAGAGGAGATATACAGATGAGACTCAGCTGTGCCTCAGAAACTCACGATGTGAGGAGGAAAGGAGGACCCACATGCAGACAGCTTCATGAATAAGGGTATGCTTTATTGAACATAATCTAAGACAATCTAAGGAGGAAATGAAAGCAAATGAAAATAAGCAAAGCCCTTTTCTAAAAAGACCAAAAACGGCTAAACCCCTGAGGACAGATGGGGCTATGGCAAGTGCCGATGACTAGGACACATCCAAGATGAAGTGGACCTGGTTTTACAGCCGGTGGACCGGTCTGGCTAACCACACCCATGTGAGAACCATTTTTATGGTCGAATGGCCCGAACCGGCCAACCACTGGGACAAAGGGGAGGGCCAAGCGAGGTCCGCAGGGTGCAGTGCAGGGACAGGCCCTGAGCAATGACCTGCCTATGGCAGCAGCTAACCTGTGGAATCCCTTTAGGTCCAGCACTGCATGGACAACCACACAGGGACAGCAGGGGGTGCTGAGGGAGTCTGGCAGTGCAGAGTGCAGCTATCTGTCCCTACACTATTGTGCTAAACCCTGTCAAATCTTGGCTCTCCAAAGGAAAGGTGGTATCTTCATCCCACAATGAATAAGACTGGTACGTGCAACTACTCCACAACCCATGACTATACGGCAATACGGATGGAAACCACGTGTCAACTAAAAACCCCATCTAAAAAACGCCCCACACCGACTACATGAGCCATGGTGAACCTGCACGGTCACCGGGCCGACAGACGTAGAGTGGTCTTACCTTAAGCAATGGCCCGCGATGACTGATTGGCGTGGCTTCCTTAAGTAGTCAGTGACAGCTGAACCCAGTCTGGTGGTGTTGATTATCCATCGCTAGCTGTGCTTGTGCAGGACGTGGACGCCTCTGTGGGTTTAGCTGTACTAGTCGGAGCAGGCATGGTGTGGATCCTAATAGAAATTTGTTAAAAAAGCTGTATTTTAGCTCGGTATTTGCTTTCTCATTGCACGCATCCCCTTACTCTGATCTCAAACAGTTTCCTATGTCTGTCCCCAAAACTGTTCCTGCAGGTTGGTTTTATTTTAAGCTTGGAAGTTAAAAAAAATACACCTATAGGTTGTCTTGTTTTTCTTGCGAATTAATCACCCAATAAACCCCTTCCAAGCACTTTTGGGGAGACTTTGAAGTGCTGTATGTGCTCTAGGAAAATAAAACTCTGAATATTGTTTATCTTTTAGCTGGTAGGAAGATGACGTGGAGACGGTGAAATCACAAATCGGGAATAAAAAAAAGTTTTATTTTTCAGACCATGTTTCTGTAAACTCTACAGATGGCGCTGTGTGTAAAATTCCCAGTACCATCAAGCAGGCCATGTTCATAATCACTGAAATCACCTTTCTTCCCCTTTCCGATGCTCAGTTTGAACTTCTTCCTTGTGGTTATGCCCCGCCCACCTTTGGTTATCGATTGATTTCCTGATTGTGGGCTCATTACTGCTGATTAATTTGTGCATAATTACCCTGTGTTACTCTGCAATCAGTGTTGTTGTGCATCGGCGCTTGCAGTTTGGTTTCTTCAGATTTTTTTCCCTGGTTTAGAAGCAATTATGTTCAAGATTAAACAGATTCAGTGTGTCGAAGAATAATTTACATCTGTCTGCTCTGCTCTGCTTTATATTTTTAATCAAGTCTTTATGAATAAATGCCTTTTACATGTTTATTGCACTTTTAAAAGAGGCCACAGAGCATATACAGTGACTTTTCTATTAATTTGAACAAATAATTTTCCTTCTAAACCCTTGAAAATACCAAACCCAGCGCGCACACACACACACACACACACACACACACACACACACACACACACACACACACACTGACTCTCTGATGTATTATATTTATTATACTGTATATGCTATTGTCTTATATTATGAAATGTAATACTTCCTAGTATATTTTTAATAATAGTATTATATTATGCTTTATTTTAATTATAATATTTCCTGTAAATATGTTTTTAACTCTTACTATAAACCTATTTTTGTGTTTATGTTTAAGAAAGTTCACTAAGGACCCATGGTGACTAATTTGTACTAAGATTACAGTACTATATCTACCGGAAAAAAAAAAAAAAAAAAAAAAAAAAGAAAAAAAACCAAAAAAACAAACAAGAAAAAAAACCAACCAAACAAACAAACAAACAAAAAAAAACAACAACACCGTACCGATCTGCACTGAGTGAGATAATTTGTGGGACCAAATCATGATCTGATGTCAGTCTATGAATCCCGTCACACACCCGTCCCATCATCCTGGTACAGCTCCATCTGCAGGAGCCTGAAGTTCCTACCACAGTATACATGTAAGGAAACTCATTTTTTGTTCGTGTAGTTTACACGTTTACAGTTCCTAACAATGGCATTTTTTATCTCGTCTATGTTATTTTATAGGATTGGGATCCTGTATTGTTTGTGTGTGTGTGTGTGTGTGTGTGTGTGTGTGTGTGTGTGTGTGTGTGTGTGTGTGTGTGTGTGTGTGT